>JABUQX010041149.1:20000-48179 GCA_015478945.1 Trachelipus rathkii | reverse complement strand
AAAAACTGTCCACATCTATCCTTTTCTTTCCAGAAAACCCACTTCTTCTCCTCTTATATACATTGGTGTCGACTCATACATATAACACAAAATTAGATACACTAACCTGCCCTCTATCTTAGAGCCTTTCGAGTTTGCTCTCCTTCTCTCAACAGAAACTCCATTTCTTTTTTCTACTTTCATCAACTAAAATATCCTCCTTGTGTCATTAATTCAGCATTTCGCAAAGCAAACAAAAAATTCTATAATATTACCCTTTATCTACACCACTTTTTCTTATCTTTCCTTCCTTATAATTTAAATCATTCATTAAAAGACATTTCCAAATATTCACTTTATTTAAAAAGTATCATCTGAAAAACGTTTTCTAAACCCCCTAAAATTATGCTTTCAACGGCAATGCCTTTATAAGAATGCTATATGTCCATCTGTTACATCGGCGAGACTAGATGATTTCCAGACGAGTTAAATAAAGTATAAATGTTCATATCAAGATTCCTCTCATTCTGCCACACCCGTCCATCGAATTTTATCATGCCATTAAATCAATTACATTCCCGTAAACTGCTTTGAATACATCATTATTTACTAGATTCTCGAATTTAATTGAACGTCTATAAATACCAATACTGATATATTTAATAAATCCGGGTGAAGTGAGCCTTGAATTATTCAATTCTATATCTAAAGTCTCAGGGGAGTGCTACAGGATGTGAGGGGGGACGGCCACTAAATTAAACAATATTTTTCATTTAACTTTTTTTATTTTTGTAGTTTCTTGTCATTCCATCGGACAGAGGCCTTTGATTGTTTAGGCGAGCTAATGGTACTTTGTTTTGTTATATTTCATAATTTTATCGTGATGTTTTATTAAGTTTATTTACGTGCCTAGGGATATCCTGCTAGTATACTTATATATTATATATATATATATAGAATCATTTATTATTTATATATATATTATATTATTATTTATATTAATTATATATATTAATATATATATTATATAAATATATATTATTATATATATATATATAATCCATATATATATACTACTACTAATTATATTATTATTAATATTATATATATATATATTATATATATATAATATTATATATATATATTATGATATATATATTATTATATATATATTATATATATATATAACTATATATTATTCACATTAAATAATATTTTGAAAAGAGATTTTCGGCGAAAATTGTTGATTTTCTTGAAGTATTGACTTTAAATAATAACTACATTATATTTTACAATTATATTTATTTTTCCTTTCGATTTGTTGATATATCATTTCGAATATTTTTATGTTAAAAATCGGAAAAATTATAATGGCCTCAATTTTAATTGAAATCATAGTAATACCAAAAAAATTGATATATTAGGTATGTTTACTTATTTTGCATCAATTGTATTAACAAGGGAAGTAATGGATTTAAATATATATTTTGTATTTTCTTTGATTTAACCCTCAGTATTTAGTGTAAATTTACAGTTAACCCCGGTAGAACCCCGGTTTTTCCTGATTTTGTGGCACGGGGCCCCGTTCGTTCTACTCAACTAGCCACTTATCTGTTGAGGAATGCTTAATGCTGCCTCGGAGAATGTCGTGATTCGCCGTTAACGGCCTCTGTTTCTTATGCGAATGGTGTCGTAGTGAGCATATGAAATGGCAGGGAATAATGTTGAGGAAAAGAGAGGAGGTGATGAATGTATTAGAAAGGCAATTTGATTGACTCTGTGACTGAAACAAGAGGAAAGGAAACGGTGAAAATGAGTGGCTGTGGTTGTAAATGTGTTTGTGGTGTGGAAAGGAATGAAAGGAGAAGGAGTTGCATTCTGATGAGTGACTTTGTGACACGGAGTTATGGTGTATGGTACTAGCAATTTAAGGTTAAATTTAAGTTGAAAGTCAAAATTGTGTGGTGCGATATGGTCTTTCTGACGGTAATGTTGAGAGAGTGCGATTTTCTGGATAATCTGAATGATGTTTTGGATGGGGTGAGTAGGAGATTTAGTTCATTTGCCCTATCTGCCTACCGAAGGATTTTTTTTTACAGTTATCACACATTCACAGCAAGCCTATTCAAGAGGGGATATAGCACGCTCAAAGTTTCACCCTCAAGCGCAAATTTACGCATATGAACACAGCGCAGCTTTAAAGTGAGGGAGATACAATATCAGCAGGAAAATACGAAGATATGGACGGAAATTCACAGAACAGAGTGTTGGGAAGAAGATTCCCACATGAACTAGCCGGGGTACCATGTTCACCAAACTCGTGCGCGATACGCCCCCTTTTGTACGAGGGATGTAAGGTTGTGGTAGGCGAGTGAAGTTCCCTCGAGCACCTGCGGCTGCAAGTACCTAGAGGATAGAGTAAGCATCAACATCGCGCCGCAAAACTAGAGGGTCAAGTGAACTGAAAGTACAGAACAGTTTTATAAGCTTTTGGCCTTTGACTCGACCTGTCCAAAAGCCGGTGGACAGCCAAGACCCCCCCCCCCCAAATGAGAGCAGTACTCTACATGGGAGGTGAGGACCTTGTGTATAGTGGAGAACTAGAAGAGAAAAAAAGTCGCAGTCTTAACAGAACTTCCAGTTCTTTGAGGCCGCCCTTGCAACCGTTGTGACGAGAGGTTTCTAGAATTTTTTTGTTTATGTTAAGGTCGAGGATGTTTATATTGTCAAAGAGAACGAGACATAGGGAAAGTTAAAGGTGTTTTGGAGAAGGAGATTGTAGAAGTTGCTTTTAAAGAATTGAATTTTCCAAGGTTGAGACCACGCCCATCCGGATTTCAAATCAGCGCAGAACTAGATCGGAAAGTTAAGACGAGAGGCATTCTAGAAGTAAAAGGGGAGCAGAATTGATATGTGAAGAATGAAGGGTCGGAGTCATAGGCATATGAGTAATAGAGTTAGAGGTGCAGGTTAGATCATTAATGAAAGTAGGAATAAAATAGGAGATAAGGACAGACCTGGAGGAAACACCAGCCTGAGTGACGAAAAAGAGAAGTTCGCCCATTCAAACAACATTCCGATATGAGAGATTTAGAAAGAAGCTAACCATAATAGGCAAAGAGAGGAGGAAACCGAAAGGAGGAGACCTTAGAGAGCAGTGACACATGCCATACTTGGTCAAATTCTTTGGTGTCAAGGGCCACCACGCAAGTCTCCGAGTAGTTCCAGCGAAAAACCAAAATCGGTTAGATAGGAAAGTTATCGCCAGTAGACCTCGAGCGCCTACTGGCCATCGGAATGAGTTTCAGATGGTCTAAGAGTGAGAGTGAGAAGGTTTCAAGATCTGTAGATAGATGAAGTGAGAGCGTAGAGGCGAAGTTAGAAGGATCGAGCGCTTCCTTTTATCGATAGGGTTGATTTTGGACGTGTTGGAGCTTCACATCTGGAGGATAGTGCTTGAGTATTGAGACACAGAGGTATAGTTGAACGAGCGGCGGGATACACGGAATCACACTTCTCAAGCTCGTTGCGGATGCCATCTGGCCCACCGCCCTTCCTGAACGTTCATGAGATTTTCGGGCATGCACCGATACATGTAATCACGGCAAAGGCTAGACCTGAGAGGAGCATTAGGAGAAGAGGAATGCCAGAGATCGTCCAGGGTTTCGTTAGGGAAATAGAAGGGCGAAGAGATTGACCTTTTCGTTTTAGAAATTGAGCCACAGATCATCAGATCGATAGAGGAGGACAGGCATGATATACAAGAAGTTGCTGGAGAGTAGTTGGCAAGACGGCCAGAAGAGATTTGGCAGCAGGAGAACCAGGAGGTTGCGCACTTTTGCGTTTGATGGAGAGAGTGCCGCTTTGTCGTCAAGAGGTATCGCTGCAACGTTTCTAGCTGATTGAAATTAGGCGAGGTGATAGTGAGAACGAGCATGTTCCCCGATATGCCCACGTGTCTCTAGGCATGAATGCCAGACGGGCATGCACTATCGCAACCTATTTGAGGGAGAAAGATTTAGTTGGAGAAGGAATGAGCCTGCTCATCCGATCGCGATTACGCTCCTCTATCTTTAAATCTTCCTACTAATCATCAGTATGCCGTCTGGGTAGGCCATGTTGCTACATCTAGAAAATTGTGAAAACGCTTAATTTAAAGTCCCTGTCTAGATAATCTTATAGTATATTTACTATATATAATAATATATATATATGTTAGGTATAATATAAATAATAGTATATATTATATACGAAAGATTTAGCTTATTATACGTATATATATATTGATATGAAAAATTATTATATATAGTCAGGCAATTACTCTGAGATACCAAATAAACGACAAATAGAGCGGTATATATAATATATTACCTATTGTATTAGTGTATATATAACTTATTATAAAATAATGAGTAGATATTATATATAGTATAGTAATAATAGATATGATTAACATGATATAACTGAATGTTTATAATGCTATTCTATATACAATAACATATATATGGAAAGATAAGGTAATAGTGATAATTCATATAAGTAGGTAAATAATAAGAGTAGAGAATTTTATATCATGATAAGTAATAATTCTATTATATTTATAATAATTCAGTTAAGTTAGCGTACTGTTATAAAAGGTGAGTACGATAATGTGAAGTGAATCAGATATAATAGTTAATATGTTAATGATAATGGAAGTGAATAATAGTATATATAGTACATATAGTAAGTTATAATAGTTATAATTAATAAGTAATAGATATAATAGATAAGTGCATAATCATTAATATATTCGAGTGAGGAATGCGAGCTGATGATGTAATGAATCAGTTATGGGCGCATGAGTCAGTCTATATATACATGAATATAAAATACAAATTAATATTATAGCATAATATTATTAAAATATCATAATAATAATAATATTATGTATATGATTAGTATAATATTAATTATATTTTATATATTATTTATATATATATTAATTATATATATGAGTATATATATTATATAATATATAGATATTATATATTACTATATATATATATATTATATAATTGATATTGGGTGTTGACCGATACGAAACCGCATTCACTATCATTTTTTGACGTGACTTTAATTAATATATATACACGTATAAGATAGAACAGATTATGTACATGCTAGCATCAAGATTGGCATTTCCCTGGTACAACGACTACTTAGTCATTATTATGTTAGAATGTTTGGTTTGTGCCCAAGTATTAATTAGTGGTTTATAATTAAAAACGTACCTTTGAAGGGATGATATACGTTGCAAAGGATATATTAATAACTTTTTTATGTTTGTGTTTATTTAATATTCCATTGTTAATGCCCTTTAAGTATTAACAAAGGTTAGCTACTAGCTTTTATGTTGGTTTTCACATGATTACTTACAGAGATGCTTTAACTAGCTATCAGATATAAAGAAAAATAATTGAAGAGGACCTAATTAATCAGCGAAAGTGTAAAAATAAAGGAAACGTTTTGCAAGTATCAATTCTTTTGTTTAAAAAAAAACTCCTTTACTACGATATCATTTCAGTTTACCTCAATTCAAAAATTTACAAATTGTGATGCAAATTTAGTTTCACTAGTATCTGGCGAGAGGTAACTGTCCTTTGTTGGGTGTTTTACATGTCAATTACACTGACAAGAGTGTTATTGAAGGATCTGTCGACAGTATCCTTTAATGCACAAGCCGACCTGATAATAGTGAAACCTTGGCCCAATTTTGCATGCACCGCGCATAAAGGATGGTTTCTCTTCTGTAGGCAGACATGTCTACTGTTTTCATAGAGCCTACTGCTCCTCTTTCACCAGACTTGCAAATTTTCGAATTATCTCTTGCTCCTTTGATGACTGTCTCTTCAGCTATTACTATAGAGGTCCTGGCTGTTGATTCCTTTGAAGAGGTGAGTGGAGATCGTCATAGCAATTTCGGGGCAGTTGGCTTCAAGTGCTCATATCCAAATCCTATTCTATTAGTAGGTATCTATTTGCTGAAAGCCACCATTCAGTACACGTATCGTGCTTCTGTTGCAGGGTTGCAGATAACGGCCGGCTTTCCAGCTTCTCTGTGCCTCTTTTTTTTTTTTTTTTTTTTTGTTTTGTTTTTTTTGTCAAGCAGCAAGCTCTCGGTTATGCTTGTTAATGGCAGTTCTAGAAAAGACGGTGGTTCACGCGTCGGAGGTGCCTTTCTTGTGGGTTGTAGCTAGCTTAGAATTCGCTTATTACACCTTTATTTGATTTCTATTTTTTACAGTTTGTCACTGAGCGCTCACGGGCAACCCTTTCAGGAGTGGTGTTGAACGCTCAAAAATCCATCTAACGAAAGTACGCAGATGAGCAGGACGCGGCTGTAAAGTGAGGAAAGGTAAATTGAGGAGGAACCAGGATGGAAGAGAATTTCCACAGGAACTAGGTGGCAAAGGAAAGAAGAAGCCGCGCAGCGAACTCAGTCTGGGTTACTAAACCTCAGACACCTAACATCAACACAAAACACATGTGCCGACACAAGCACCCCTTGTGCTACGGAGGCGTCGTAAAGTGGTGGTTTACGGCGAGTGGATGAGTTTCCTCGAGCACTTGGCCTGTTACAAGTACCTATAAAAAAGCGGATAAAGCACCAAATCGCGCCGCAAAGATAGAGGGTCAGTGAACTAGAAAGTACAGGACAGTTCTCAAGTCTTTTGGCCTTTGACTCGACCCTATCCAAAGCCGGATGAAACCAGAAGCCCCCTGACCCCAGCATAGATAGACAGTACTCCATACAGGGGGGATGAGACCCTTGTATGTAGGTGGAGTAACTGAGAAGAGGAAAAAAACGTCTCGCAGTCCTAAACAGAACTTCCCAGTTTCTTTGAGGCGCCTGCAACCACTGTGATTTGAGGTTTTCAAAACATTATTTTGTTATGTTAAGGCCGAAGGGATGGTTTATATTGTCAAGAGAGACAAGAGAACCCCCGTCGAAAGAGATAGAAAAGTTAAGGGTCTTAGAGAGAAGTTTGTAGGCAAGTTGGGTTTTTAAGAATTAAATTTCCCAAGCTTGAGACGAACCAACCCTGAAATTCTATCCAGAATCAGCGAGATTAGATCGGAAAGTTAAGACGAGAGGCAATTGCTAGAAGTTAAAAGAGGAGCGAATTGGATATGAGGTTTGAGAATGGAGTCAAGGCATCGTATGAGTGGATAGATTAGATGTGCAGTGAGAAGTATTCGATGAAAGCAGAAAAAGTAGGGCGGCATTGAACAGAGACCTGAAGAACACCACTATTGACAAAAAGAGAAGAAGTCGCTCAACAAATGCCAACATTTGAGCGATTTGAAGAAAGCTAGATTAGTAAGCAAAGGAAGGAGGAACAAGGAGGGAGCTTGTGAGAGCGTGACGCGTGCTACCGGTCAATGCTGGGATATGTCAAGCGCCACCACAAGTCTCCCGTAGTTCTAAGGGCGGAAAACCAATCGGTTAAATGGAAAGTATATCGCCAGGTAGATCTCGAGCACCGAAAGCTACTGGTAATCAGAAAGAAGGGAAGAGATTCCAGATGATCTAAGAGTGAGAGTTAAGAGGTTTCAAAGATCTTAGAAATAAATACAAGTGAGAGCTTTAGGGCGATGTTAGAAGGTCGAGCAGATGCATTTTTCGGAATAGTTGACATATGCGCGTTCAACTGGGAGTGCTGTATGAGCTCGAGATAAGTTGAGATGAGGGGGGGGTCAGCCGGAAGCAGCCTACCTCAAATGCGGAGAGGAATGCCATCGGGCCACCCGCCTCCCAACGTTATAGATTCAGGAGCTCATGGACCCGATCAAATGAAATGACAGGTAAGGCATAGGACAGAAGAGGAGGAAGAAGGAGGAGAAGAAGAAAATCGTCCAGGTTGAATTAGAGGAAAATAGGAGGCCAAGAGGATTGGCCTTTTCAGTGTGGGTATTAACAACAATCATCAGAGCGAATAGAGGAGGAAAGGATGATTTACAGAGGTGTGTAGAGAGTTTTTGGAAGAGGGCCGAAAGATTTCATGGAGACGCAAGGAGGTAGTGCATTTCGGTTTACGGAAAGTCCGCTTTCTCGTCGAAGAGTACTGCAACGTTTCTAGCTGAATGAAAATTTACAAGAGCGATAGGAGAACGAAAATTTTCCCACACCGATAAGCATTGTCTCTTGCCTGAATGGCCAGGACAAGCACGATCGAAACATGGATTTTGAGCGAGAAAAGGATTAGTCGCAGAAGGAATAACCTGCTAGCCCATTAACATTACAGTTCACTTTATCGGCAGAATCTGAGCGTCTTAAGAGTCAAAGCGTTATTCATTATAGTTAGGTTAGAAAAGCACGCAATTTGGGGCCCCGCCCCCCCCCCCAGATCGGCCGATCAAAGTGCAGAAAACTCGCATAGAGGGCAGGATGGAGGATGTTGGAGAGAAGTATTAAGAATAATGATATAAGGGTGGCAGATTACGATAGGAGCGAAGGTGTTGTATTTAGAGAGAGACTGGTGGTGAACACAATGGTCAAGTGTGTCCGATCGGTTGGGACGACTCTGGAGACAGATTAATAACGACACACGTTCCGGATCCATCCCACCGATGCTTGGACACACTTGACCATTGTTCACCATAGTCTTCCTCTATTAAATACAACACCTTCGCTGCCTAGCCGGTAATCTGACCACAACTTATTATTCATGTATTTTAATACTTTCTCCCAAATTCTCCATCCTGCCCTATTTTGGGGTTTTCTTCTGGCACCTTTTGATCGGGGCCGATTGGGCATTGCGTTGCTTCTACGCTACTATAATTGAAGTGACTCTTAGGACGGTTCAGATTCTGCCGATAAAGTGGGAACTGTAATTGTTAATGGGAAGAGCAGGTTCATTCCTATCTTCTACTTAATCTTTTCCTCTCAAAATCCATGGTTGATCGGTTGTTTGGTCATTCAGGCTGAAGACAATGCTTATCGGGTGTGGAAAAATTTTCGTTCTTCTATCACTCTTGCCAATTTTTCATTCAGCTAGAATCGTTGAAGGGATACTCTTCGGCGAGCAAAGCGGACTTTCGTTAAACGAAAATGCACTGACCTCCTTGGTTCTCCGACGGAAATCTTTCTGGCCTCTTGCAAAAACATCTTGAACAACTTTCTGTAATCTCTTTCTGGTCTGCTTATTCGCTCTGATGATTCTGTTGTTGATACTCCAACTGAAAAGCTCCTTTGGCTCCTATTTCCTCTAATTCACCCCTGGACGATTCTCATTCCTCTTCCTCTTCTTCCTCTCAGTGTCTATGCCTCTACGTCATTTTCATTTGATCGGGAGTCTGCATGAGCTCCTGAATCTATGAACGTTAGGAGGCGGGTGGCCCGGATGGCATTTCTCTCCGAATTTTGAGGGAGTGTGCTTCCCTGCTGACCCCCCTCGTTCAACTATATCTCTATGCCTCAATACTAGCCTTTTCCCTCAGTGACGCGCATATGTCCAACCATTTCCGAAAAAAGGAGTGCTGCTTGATCCTTCTAACTATTCGCCTATAGCCTCTCACTTATTTTCTAAGATCTTTGAAACCCGTTTCAACTCTCACTTCCTTAGATCATCTAGAATCTCTTTCCCTTCTTTTGATTCCAGTACGGCTTCGGTGCTCGAGATCTACTGGCGATATGCATTTCTATTTAACAGATTTATTGGTTTTCCGCGCCTTTAGGAACTACGGGAAGACTTGTGTGGTGGGCTGACTATCCAAAGAATTTGACGGGTTCTTGGCACGCGTCATTGTCTCCAGCTCCCTCCTTTGGGTTTTCTTCTCTTTGCTTACTTATGTCTGCTTTCTTTCAAATCGCTCATTTGGCTGTTGTTGATGGGGGCGACTTCTTCTTTTTTTGTCATTAGTGGTGTTCCTCAGGGTCTTATCTCCTCTTTTATTCCTGCTTTTCATCAATGATCTTTTCACCTGACATCTAACTCTATCCATCTATGTCGATACTTGACCTCGCATTCTTAACTCTATCAATTCGCTCCTCTTTACTATCTAGAATGCCTCTCGTCTTAACTTTCCGATTTCTTATCTCGCTGATCTGGATAGAACTTTCGGGTTGGTCGTCTCAAGCTTGTGAATTTAATTCTTTGTAAACCACTTCTACAATCTCTCTCTCTAAGCACTTAATTTTCTATCTCTATTCGAACGGTCTCTCGTCTCTCTGTTGGACATATAAACATCTTGGCCTTAACATAAACAATAAGTTTTTGAAACTCAAATCACAGTGGTTGCTAGGCGGCCTCAAAGAAACTGGGAGTTCTGTTTTAGAGTGCGAGACTTTTTTTCCTCTTCTCATTATCCCTATACAAGGTTTTCATCCGCCCTTGTATGAGTCTGTCTCTGATTGTTGGGGGGCGGGCTCTGGTGATTCATCCGGCTTTGGATGGGGTCGAGTAAGGCCAAGAAGACTTATAACTGTCTGTACTCTAGTTGCACTTTGACTTTTATTTGCGGCGCGATATTGGGCTTTATCCCTGTTTTTATAGGTACTTTACAGCAGGCTCGAGGAACTATCCACTCGCGTACCAACTCCTTTACGCCCTCTTAGCACAAGGGGGTGCTGTGTCGGCACATGTGTTTTGTGTTGATGTTAGTTGATGTTAGTAAATCCAGACTGGTTCGCTGCGGTGCTTCTTTCGTTTTCCTGCCACCTAGTTCTGTGGAATCTCTGTCCTCATCTGGTTTCTACTCAATGTTAATTTCGTCACTTTAAGCCGTGCGTCTGTGTCTCTGGACGTATTTGCGTAGATGGATTTTTGAGGGTTCAACACCCACTCTTGTAGGGTTTCTGCCGTGAGCGTCAGTGACAATGTAAAACTATAATAATAAAAGGTTCTATATTTCTATAGATAACTGAACCCCACAAGAATGGCACCTACGACGGTGAACCCTTCTAGATGCCCATTAATAGCAAACCGAGAGCTTGCTCGCTTTGACGAAAAAAAAAAAAAAAAAAAAAAAAAAAAGAGACGAGAAGTGGAAGCCGCCTTATCTGCAACCCTGGACAGAACAGCACTGATAGTGACGATGGTGGCGTTTCGCATAAGCTACTAAGTTGAGGATTGATATGTTAGGCATTATAAGTTCTGGCCGGAATTTGCATTGACATCTCATTCACCTCAAGGGATTCACAGCAGGAACCTCATAGTAAAGAATGAAGAGACGTCATCAAGGACAAAAATATCAAAGTTGCGTATGTGAGAGGATGAAGAAGGCGCTTATGAAATAGATCGCCTACCGAAGGAATCCTTGTATGCGGTGGCATGAAAGTGGCAAGGTTTTCTTATATCAGTGGCTGCAGGAAGATAATTATCAGACTCTTCATCGTCGAGAGAGGCGGATTTATAGTGTAGGTAGAATGTAAACACCACAAAAAGGAACAGTCTCTCGCCAAGTACTAGTGAAAGCTTAATGTTTAAAATGATTTGTATTTTTTGATATTTTGAGTATTGAATTTATCTATCTTAAAGGGCGGGATTTATTATTATGTTGAAGTATAGCGTTTTTTATTTTACTTTTCGGCTGATTAATGAGTCTTTCCTTTCATTGATTTATTGCTGGATTTGTAGCTAGTTAAAGTTCTTCTTGTAAATTGTAATCATGTTAAAACAAGTAAAAGCAGGTAGCTAACTTTGTTGAATACATTATTTGAAATGTAATGGAAATTTTTTAAATAAACACAACATAAAAGACTTATTGAATTATATTGCAATTAGTATTCTTACAGGTTAGTATTTTAATTTATAAAATAAACTATATTGGGCACACAAATATGAAATATACAAGTATTGTTGTAAGGTGATGCTCTGATGGAGTTGGCTAGCAGTGTACAAAGGTTCGTATCTATTACTGTGGATTTATTATATTAATTAAAGTATCGGTATCGCAGGGCTTGTAGCGAGTTTCGGTTTCGGGTACTCCCTAATAAGTTATATATATTATATAGATTATTATATACTATATATATTATATATATATATTATATATATGATATTTATTACATATATATACGTATATATTATCTCATATCAAAAGGACAGAGCCGAAAAAACACATGTGTGTTATGTCGGTTGTTGAGTATAATATGAACTTCTTATATATGATCAACTTTGAGGAAAAATTAAGAATGTTTTTTTGTTATTTGATCCCCCCCAAAAGTTTGGGAAATGCAATGAGAACCTTTCTTGTTTATCCCCGTGGCGCTGTTATAGTTGATTTAGAAGTTGTTTACAAAAGTTAACTATATAACTATAAATAACAAAAGATATTGATTATTTGTATAGTTATTTATTTATTAATTTTATTTTATTTTATATTTTATTTTATATTATTATTTATTATTTTTTATTTTATATTTATTATTTTATTATTATAATTAATATTTATTTTTTATTTATTTTATTCATTTTTATTTTATTTTTTATATTTTTTATTTAATTATGACTATTTATTTGATTTTATTAATTCATCATTTATATTATATCGTTCAAAATTTTTAACAATTTATGTATTATATTATTATTAGGGATACCTATTTAATTTATATTATCCTCATTTCCTCGCATTGTTATTTTTCCCTTTTTCGAACAATGAGATATTCTCTTTCTCGTATATCTCTCTCTCTCGTCTCTTCTCCCCCCTCTCTCTTCTTCTCTCTCTCTCTTCTTCTATTCATATTTTCGTTGTGGAGAGGGGGGAGAGGAGTACGGCGAAGGTGGAATTATCCAGAAGGAAGAATTTCATTTAATTACACTTGTCAATAATTAGGGGCCTTTTAAGTTCTATGAATTTTATAAACTTTTTATTTTTTTATATTATTATTTTATTATATTTTTATATTTTTTTATGTTATTTATTGATATATTTTAGATTTTTCTTTCTTTATTGTATATCTTTTTAGTTGTATTTATTTTTTTTATATATTTTTATAGATATTATATTATTTATATTTTTTTATTATTTTTTATTTTATTTTTTTTTTATTTTATTTTATTATTTTTAGATTTTTTATATTATTTTTTTTGCCTTATTATATTTTTATTTTTTTTATTTGAATATTTTATTCTTATTTTTATTATTAATTATTTTGGTTATCTTGGGGTATCTTATTTTTTTAATCAGCGACTTTAGTTTAGTCCCATCCAACAGGGTTGGATTACATTAGGGTTTTATACCCCTGTCATGTGACAGTAAGAGAAGTGATTTGTAGTTGTCTTCGGGAAGGATTTTAAACAATTTTCCGCCTTGAAGGTATTTCTTCTCGAAAGGCTTGTTAAGTCTTGCTTAAATTTTTTTTGGAATTTTAAATTTTCAGGATCTTAGAGATTTTTTGAAAAAGAAAATAGATGTAAGGAAAATATGATAGAAAAGTAATAAATAGGCAAAAGACAGGAACAGAAAGCAAGGAGAGGATATCTAAAAGGGCAGAGAGAGAAAGAAGAAGGAAGGAAAGCAGAACCAAGAACAAGAAGAAGAGTACGCTAAACAAATGTAGAAGCAGAAGACAGAAGAAAAGAGAGAATTTGAAGAAGGAAGAAGAGAAGAAGAGAGAGAGAAGAGGAAGAGAGAAGAAGAGCAACACAACAGAACAACCACAACACAGAAAAGAAAAAGAAAAAAAGAACCAAGGAAAAAGAAAGGGACAAAAGAAAGAGAGAGGAAAGAGAGAGAAGAAGTGAAGAAGAGAAGAGAAGAGAGAGAAGAAGAGGAAGAAGAAGAGAACGGAAAAGAGAAGAGAGAGGAGAAGAAGAGAAGAGAGGAAAGAAGAAGGAAAGAGAAAGGAAAAGAAAGAAGAAAAGAAGGAAAGGAAAAAAGGAAAGATGCTAAAAATGAAAGAAATAAGTAAAAAGTAAAAGAAAAAGAAAACGAAAAAGAAAAAGAAAGAAAAAGAAAGAAAAGAAAAGAAAGAAAGAAAAGCGCTTACAAACCATTTTAGGGTCGGTCCCCATTCCTGTGGGTGTCTACATTTCGATCTCAGGAGTAATCTTCGTCTTTCCATACATGGTGAATGATGTTAAGATATGTCTTGATAAGGTTAAAAGAGGTTTTTCTTCAGTTCGCGAGCATCGTAGGGTGCTCAGACCCAGCAGCACACTTGAAACTTCAATTCGTAATTTGGGTCGGCATGTATTACACAATATTGCGTGCGTTAAGAATTGCTATGTTATCAGCCGCCTGGACCCTGTCGGCTCGAACCGGTGCAGTTCTTCCGTGTTCATGTGCATTCTTTATCTCTAACTTGTTCCCATACTTTCTTTCTCCGTTCTCCTCTTATTCTCTATTATGGATTCCATGTCTTCCTTATTCTTTTTTCCGTTCAATCCTTTAAGGGGTATTATTACTTCTTGGGATGCTGAAAACCCTAAAAATTGAGCTTCTCCTTCGGCAAGGCTCCGGTGTAAAGCAGCGCGATGAGCGATTTCACAGTCTCTGGTTTTCTTGCTTTCCTTCTTCATTCCTCCATCTTCTTCTGTTTTTAACTCCTTGCTTTCTTTTATTTTTCCCGCAATGTTTAAAGACCTTGATGTTCGCGAACCATAATCGAGTTCTATGGGTCCGAAACAAGAGTAATGAGTTATATATACTCGCGGCTATATTTTACGTTGTATAATACATGATTTTCAAGATTTCGCTCTTACACACCTAGTGAACGATGGAACTCCTAGCACACTCACGTTGATTTCTCCGATCTCGTACTATTGGTGCTTCATGCTATCTAGTCTTCTATTCTCAATTTGCCGAACATTCCTCTCTCTTCATGGGATTTTCTGTCCGTTATCATCATTCGATTTTCTCCCTTTCACTTTATATTTATTATAGTCGCTCTCTCTCTCTGGTTTTCCCTCTTTTGTGATTATGTGAGTTTGGCATTTAGATGGTATTATGTATATTCATAACAGATTCAGTATGGCTTGTGATGCTCTTACCTTAGCGTTATTATTGTGATCTCATTGTTTGTAATAATGTGCTTCTGTGTATTTATTAAGTTTCCCGCAAGCATTTATGTGATGTGACTTGTAATATATTAATGTATAGTTACTAATTTAATTATTATTTTATTATTATTGATTATTATTTTATTAATATCTTTTTATTAGTATTATTTATTTATATTATATCTATTATTATATATTATTTTTTTATTTATTTTATTATTATATTATTTATTCTTAATCTGATTTACCTACGATCACACATTCTTTATTTATGTTATTAATTATTATTAATATTATTATTATTTCAGCTATTTAATTTTATTTATTAATTATTATTTATTTATATAGTATTATATTAGTGTTAATATTATTATTATTTATTATTTTTTAATTATTATTATTTATGTATTATTATATTATATTTAATATATTGATATTATATAATTTATAATATTATTATATATGTATATATATATCATATATATATATATATATCTATATATATATTATTATATATTATGATATATTAGTATTATTTATATATATATATTATTTAATATTATATATATATATAATTATATATTTTAATATATATATAATATATATTATTTATATTATATAATTATTTATATTATATGTATATAATATATATAATATTTATTTATTATTACTTATCTTTATTATATTATTTATATTATTATTATATACATGGTGAAGATTCATATAATTTATATATACTATTATATATATACTATAATATATAGTATATTATTTTTTAGGCAGGGGACTTTAAATTGTAAGTTTTCAAGTTATTGCCGATTGATATGCTAAATTGTGCGTATCTCGAGTATTAGGGATCTGATGGAGTATAATGATATTTATAATAATAGTAGGAGTAGGAGCTGTGTTATCTGATTGACGTGATAGGAGCAGTGCTTCATTCCTCTTCTAACTATAAATCTTCTCTTCATCCTCATATTAATTTATGTTCCGAAGTGCTTGCTCTCTTTTGGCCATTCATGCATAATCTGAGCTAGTGCATAGTTCGTGTAGGTTGGAAAATAAATTCTTACGTTACTTCTATACTCTCGCTAATTTTCATTTATGCTAGAAATCTGTATTGCGGTGATATACTTCTTTGACGAGCAAGCGGAACTATCATCAAAATCTCCGATAAGTAGCTCTAAACCTCCTTTGATTCTATGTGATACAAATCTATTCTGGCCTGCTTGCAATATAACACTCTCTCTTAGCATTCATTCGTGTATATAATTGCCTTCTCCTCGTTTCATTCATAGATATTCTGGTTTTGGCTATTCTTAAAAATGAGATATGAGACATACTCTTACTGCCTTTTATTTTCACCGTTTAACTAAACTTCTTGGACGATTCTGGCATTCCTCTTTCTCATACTTCTTCGTCCAGGTGTCCTATGGCCTTTGACTCTGTACTATGTGTTATTAACATTTGATCGGGTGCTCGGGCCCTTGAGAAATCGTATGATACATCAGTTAGGATAGGCGGTGGTAGCCCTAGAGATTGGACATTCCTCATCGAGCTTTGAGAAGTTAGTAGTAATTTCCGTGTTATCTCATGCTTTCTCGCTTATAACTTTTCTATCTCTAGATGTTTCTAATTACTAGCTATCCTTCACTCTCAGGGTTGGAATGCTTTCCTAACATATGTCCAACTTTCCTCTGATGAAAAGGAATCCGCCTTAATCCTTATTAACTATCGCTCCGGATATATAAACGTCTAGACTCTACTCGACTTGCCGTTTTATATACTATCTTTTCTTGAACCCTTTCTCGAATAGGCTTCTTAGAGAAGCAATACTGAAGCATACATTCCGACATATCCAGAATACGGCCGCTCAGTTCGTCGTACTGCGCGAAGAGAGTATACTCCTCCTTCTAACCATTCGGATTTATGGTGACATATTTTCTCGGGCGTTCTAGATCCTTATATGGTAAATACGGTTATATTGCGTGGTGGCGCTTGAATATCCAAAGTGGCATTATTAGAGCAAGTAATCGCGCATGTTCGACTGTCCCGTAGGCTCTTCGCTCTAGGGGTTTCATGTGTTCCTTTGTGTGCCTCGTTCTATGTCTCTAGACTCTTTCTCTGGTGACACTATGTGTTCTAGTATCGGATGTTTTGTCTGGCATGTTGGGGGGCGTATCTTCTCTGATTTATCTGCTACATTAGTGGTAGTTCTATCGGCAGATTATGTCTGTATTCGCTATATATATTCCTTACTTACCTTTCTGCTATAAAGTTGGATTCTTACTTGCCCCCTCTCTAATTACTTCATATATGCGATGATCGGGATCATTATTCTTCTAACTATTATCAATTCTTCTCCCTCTTTTACTACTAGAATATTTCTGTCTTTCTGTTCTTATTCCTCGTTCCGATTCTATTTCTCGCTGATTTGGATGGAATTTCCCGGCCTGTACGATCTCTTCAACCTTGTGAATTCAATCATTTAGTAAAAAGTCCAATTTTATACAATCTTCTTCTGCTACAATAAAACCCTTCTAACACTTTCCTATGCTTCGTTTCTCCTTGTTGAATCAATATAAAATTCCTATCTGACTCTTCAACATAAACAAAAAAGTTCAATTATGAACACCTCTTCGTCACAACAGGTTTGCTATGTGCTGTACCTCAAGAAATCTGGTAAGTTCTAGTTTAGACTGCGACTTTTTTTTCTCTTTCAGTTTTCTCCAGCTATATACAACTGTACTCATTACTATCCATGTATGGAAGTATGTCTATAATTTCTGGTGGGTGAGGTGGAGGTTTCTTGTTATCACCGGATGTGCTGTGCGCGCAGAGTGTCGAGCGCAAGGCTAAAGAAGACATTTATGATGTTGTGTGCTGTATCCTTTCGAGTTCTATTGCCCTGTATCTTTTGTGGCATCCGAACTGCTTGACGCTTAAGCCTATAATAATACATCAATAGGCTTAATGTGCGCCGCAAGACATCAGTGCTACGCAGCGGACATATGGATCACTCGAGGCGTGGACCTACTCTCAGTCACTTCCGCCATCCCTTCGTAGCTCAAAAGGGGTCCTGTACATTTGTGGTGGCTCTTGTTATACTTGAGCTAACGAGATTTTGTTAAGTGACGTATTTAGGTAACTTAGAGCTATAGTATCATATCTGTGTGTGAGGGTTCGTTCTTTCACCGCCTCTATATTATCTGTTGTTGAAGTTCTAAGAATCTAGTCTGTCTAGGCATATTCTGCTAGGTATTTCTAATAATTCGTCGACTTTGGATGCCTGCGCCTTAGATAGTCCTTATACTGGTATATATGGCGCTCTGAGTGTGTGTAACCTGGTTTTGTGATGTAGCGCAATCATAGTGCCCGCGCTCCCAGGGGTTACGTATGGATAGAGGGCTTTCGTGCCGTGGAATTGCTATAGAGCGTCGGACCTAACTAGCTATAACAGAACAGAATCCTTTGTGTATAGTGACAATATGTGGCACATAATGTAGAAATAAGCTAATCTCGTCTTTTCATCCCTCCTATCCAACATCATGCAGTTTATCCCAGAAATATCGCTACTCTCCTCAAAATCTCACTTCAGAGAATACATTTATGTCGACCCACAAATTTTGGATCCTTTGCTCAACGTCTATATTTACCTTTATGGAATTCTAGTTGCTCATAGATATCACAAAATTTATATGTACTACCATAGTCTCTTCTGACCAAAAGTCACTCATCAGAATTGCAATCCTGTCTATTCGCCTTTCATACTCTTTTCCATCACCACAACTACATTTCACACCTACCACTACTCATTTTTTCACCGTTTCTTTCTTCTCTTTGTTATCTAGTCACTATGATGTAGTCAAATCAAAATTGCGCTGTTTTGAACAAGCAAGTAACCTCTCTATCTCTTCTTTATTTCATAACATCAACATTATATTCTCAAGGATATTTTTTTTTTATGCATTATCAGAATTAATACATTTTCGCTCTATAAGCAGAAGGCCGTTTACGGCGGATCACGATGCTTTGTCTCGAGGCATGCATTAGCATGTTCCTGGTACAATAATTATCAAGTTATATGTGGTTTGATGAGTAGTGAACGATCCGAGGGCCCTCGGCTCATAAACGAATCAGGATAACCGGGGTTTTCTTACCGCGGTTAATCATGTATAATTTTATACACTAAATATAGAGGTGAGTTATAATCAATGAGAATTAATAAAAATTATGATTTTTATTATTCCATGTTCTGCTTGTTATTATAAATTGAGAGTTGCCCAATGAAAATAATACTCTGATAATATATATCAATTATTTTTTATATATTTAATAGTGATTATTTTATGTTTCAAATATATATATATACTTGATAGAGCAAATATACTTTTTTACTCGAGTTTGTAATAATTAAATATATAAATATATGCTAGTATATTGTGAGATCTATATCAAACTAATTCTTGAAGAGGAAATAAAATATTATTGATTAAAATATTAATGTTATTTAATTTTTGATGAGGAAGGATTATATTAAAATCAAATATTTTCCGAAAGCTCTTTTCAAAATTATTTATTTAATTGTATTATATATTAATAGATATTTATATATATATTATTATTGTATATTAATTATATATATATATAATATATATATATTTTAATATTATATATATATAGTATATATCTATATTTATATATATATATATTTATTATATATTATATTACTATATATTTATATTATTTATATATATATATTAATATATATATTTATTATATATTATATAGGTATATATTAAAATGGCCCTTATGGTTTGTATGGGCTATTATATAGTGTTTTTTTTTTATTATAACTATATTATTTTTTTTTCATCTTAATTATTAATTAGTTAATTGTATAATCGTATCTATTTTAATTGTGATGTAGTTTATATATAGTGAGCAGTGAATTCTAAAAATTAAATATTATACTATAATAGGAGTTATTTAATAAATATAATCGACTTTAATTTATACTCCATCGTAGTTTTATGGTCCAGCGCTCGAATGAGATATAGATATACGAACGTCTCGGGTATTTTCGTTTGATAGTGCTCACATTTGCCTTCTATAGAATCATAGAGTATAATTCCGTTGGCTATAAGTTAATCCTGGCTGTAGTTAGGTTGTAGAGTATGGATATTCTACGCTTGGGCACGTGCAATTCTTTAATATATAACATGTATATCACAGATAAATTTTATGAGATAATGAATATAAGCAATACGCTAAATTCATACTGGTAGTATCTCAGTTAGTCTTTCGCTGGAAGGACAATTTCATAATGCGCCTGTCTCGATAGTGGTCAGTATTTGGACTGATAAGATATAATGCTATTATAATATTAAATAGATGTAGATGAACTAATATTGTTTTAATATTAGTTTGTGCCTACCTCTTCAAATGCCTTACAGCGACATGCGTTTTTAGGTAGTTCCACAACAGAAAATTTGTAAATTTAGATCTTCTTAGATTCTCACTTTCCTACGCGTTGGTAATATCTCTATTATCTCTCACTCTGTTGATTGTTATCATTGCTATATAATGACGATTCATATGATAATATGTTCTCTCTTCATATCATTCTTGATTAGATGTATATATTTAATTGTTAGATTTCAGAGATACTGTGATGTTCTTTTTTTGATTTGATGTCCAGGCGCTCTATGAAGTTTCAGACTTGGCTCCTGTTAAGGCTGAATTAGGTGCAGTGGTCTTTGAAGATCATAGTTATGGTGTTTAACTCGTCTGGGGAGATCATTAGTCTCGCCGATGTAAAAGCTGGACTGTATTACTTGCATTTACGCAATAATGTTGTGAAATTTGACAAGTGTCGTAAAATAGTAATTATGTTGTCGTGGTCGTGATATCCATTATAAAATGTCATGTTTTTCAAGGGGATTTGTTATTCTTTTTTATAAAGGTGAGAATATAATTTATTGGGAGGAGTTTTTCACATAAACTCTTGTCTTAATTTTAATATTCTATTTTTATAATATTTATCACCAAATGGAGTAAAAAATAGAATTTTGCTTCTTGGCTTTTAACTTCAACTTTCGCGTGACAGAAAATTGAAGCTTTCGACATTCAGACGTGATTTATCTAATATTCCTTTAAGTTAAAGTTTGATTAATTGCCTCGCATTCATATTCAGCTATCGATCGGTTTTATCGTTCTCCATTTTCCGATAACTCTTCCTTTTTATTCGCTTTTTACGACGCTTCTTTTTAAGCTTGTATACTAACAATTTGTGAATTGTAAAACCATTTCCCTAATTACTTATATATATTGGTTGTCTTTCTGGCGCCTTAGGGACTATGGTAGTCTTCTTTTGTGTGTTTGGCATCTCGCATAATGTCTTAAAGGCTTGATTCGTATGGTTGTATTTTGTGGTTTGTAATGGCTATGTCGTCAGTTTGTACTCTCTAGGCTCCTTCCTTTGGTGTTTCCTTCCTTCTCTTTTATTGTTGTGTGAATGTGTATTCATATTCAATATTCATTGCTGAATATCGAGCTACTCCGTTTGATGTGAGCGACTTTGCTTCCGCCTTTTCCTGTTAATTAGTTGGGTGGTTTCCTCAATGGTTTCTTGTCTTGATCTCCAACTTTATTCGTATCTTTTTCATCATATCTATGCGGTCCTTCTAGCTTTTGACTTCTAACTCTGTTTCACTCTTTAGCCTCGATGGAGCCTCACTCTCCATTCTTTTCCACTCTTATTTTATAATCTGGCTCCCTCTTTATGCATCTAGAGTATTGCCTCTCTGTCTTCAGCTTCATATTCAATATTCATTCGCTGAATACATGGATTGGGATTTACCCTTTGGTGGGCCGCCACATATCGCTTGTGAGAAGCTATTCATACTGCTTTATCTTATGTACACATAAATAACTTTAACCAATTCATAAATTCTACCTCTCGTTTCTATAACACCTCGTTTCCTTAACTGTCCTATTTTTTTTCGACGGTATCTAATCGTCCCACCTGTTGATCTAACAATACATTCTTGGGTTGTACGTGAGGACGGGTTATATATGACAAAAGATAGTATCTTTGGAAACCTCATTATATCACAACTGGTATCTAAGGTGGCCTCAAAGAAACTGGCCGATTACTGTTCAGTTGCTGGGAATTTCTTCTGAACACAGCTTACTTCTCAGTTCATTTATTTAATGGGCACTTATCGCCCTGTGTTTGGTCTGTATATATATCTTTTGTTCTACATCATCCTGGTGGAGTCTTGCTGCTCCTGCTTCCACCCTTCTATTGTAGAGTTGAGTTCTAAAGCTAGGAGATCTATATTAACTTGTCCCCTACTCTCTAACTCTTGCTTAACCTCTATCTTTGCCTCGAGTGCGTGATGCTATTGAGTGTCTATCTGTTGTTGTTCACGTACTAATATTCAGGTTCTGGTTTCATTATTTGTTTGTTGTCTTAAGTACCTTGTTTACAGGTTTATTCAGATGGTTTGTATTCGTTAATCGTAAGGGAGGTTTGTCCTTTATCTCGCGCTGTCACCCTCCAATTGCTTCGCCTGGTTTCCTTTCGGCCGCAATACAAGAGGTAGTTGTTGGTGGATGTTTGTTCCATGGTCTCACATTGCATTTTTGCTTGAAGTTGACATATATCCCAGACTCGTTTTTCTTGGTTGGGCCTGGGCCGTTTCTTTTTCCAGCCACTTCCGTTTTGTGGAACTCCTTGCCTCTTCTTGCCATCTTCTTGTTATTCCTACTGTATTTAATCTTACTCTCTTTAAATAACCACGTCTTGCGCCTGACAGCCTGAGAGATTTTGGCGTATGCTTGGGCCTTGGGTGGGCTTTCGGTGTTTCTATTTCCTGCCCCCTCCTTGAAAAGGGCGCAGCCCGGGTGAGTGGTGGTAATCTGAATACCAAAAAATTTATCAATATCTATATATTATAATATAAACTATATAGATAAAATATATACATATCGATATATTTTTGTTAAAATTTTTACGATTATATATATTATATATTATATATTTGTGTGTGTGGTATGTGTTGCTGTATGTTTTTCGTATATTTATTGTGTGTGGTGTGTGTGTGGTGTGTGTTTGTTGTGTGTGTGTGTTGGGTTTGTTTTGATTGTTCGTGGATGTGGTTTGTGGTGTGTGTGTGTGGTGTGTGTTGTTGTGGTAGAGATATTCGTTCGAAGCTCGGTATCGTGATAATGCCGCCTATTGAAAAATTTCTACTCGTTATTCCTTTTGTTTTTTATTATGATTATCCGTATTTGGTTGCAACTTTATTCTCGAGTCAAAAAAATATATAGTTTCTATTTCCTATATTTGATAAGGCAACTTTCATTATTTTGCCCGAACGACTCAATTAAGCAGTCTTTTTTTAAAGAATCCCAATTAAATCTTTATTTAGCAAGAATATATTAAGTTGTGTATGAACTTTAAATATGTATTTATTAATTCTAATTAATTAATTTTATAATAACTATATCTCTATTACTTCAGACCGACTTATTTAATTCATAATTCATTATTATAAAATTCTCATTCTTCCAACGAGAGTATGCCATACTCGCTTGAGTTAGACTCCTTCTAGGCTAGTAGTTTAATGCGTCGTCAACCAGTATTTTTCATTTTCTTATTTATTTAGTTCGAGTAATGTTAGTGATGAGTTGTGAGTCATAATAATAAGCTTTCTTATTTTACTTTACTAATAGAATTTATTTACTGAATTTGCTGCGCTTTTTAATAAAATTGAGCTCGGTCTACTTTGGATAAGCATAGGGGATATTGAATCGTATTCATTTTTAAGGTGTTCATAAATAATTCTAATTTATTTTCATCCTGAATTTTTAGGCTATATAGTTAATTAGTATTATTATTATAATATATTTATTATAATATATTTAGATATATATAGTATATTATTTATATATTATATTTTATATATAATATATTATTAGTATAATATAGTGTATATTTTAGTATTTATTATACTAGTATGATATATATATATAAGTACGTAAAGCATATTTTATTACTTTTATAGACATATAGATATATATATTTTATCTACTTCATGTTTCTTCTACTCAAGAATCTTTGTGACTCGATCTGATCCGCACTAGTATTAATATATATATATGTGTTATCTATATATATTAATATATATATATAAGTATATATATATATATTATATATATATAATAAGTATAATAAATATATATTAATTATATATTAATATTATTTATATTATATTATAGTATATGATATTATATTCCATTAAGTTTTATTATAATAAAATAGACATAATAATACAAGGAGCACAACGTATATGCTAACTCGAGTTCTATGAATAATTTTTAATATCTGCAAATTATGCGAATTATAATCGAAAATTTCATTATTCGCTGTAAACGACATATTACATACTGCCAACACGTCCACTTTTATACTAGTAATACTGACTTATAGTTTAAGTATAATCTATATCCTTCTTTATGATTATGGGTAAATTATGATTTAATATGTTTGGTTTTCCTTTCTTTCTTGAATACGCATAACATAATATAATATTATATATATATATTATACATAATATATATATATAATATATATATATATATATATATAAATATATATTATATATATATACATAACATATTATATTATATATAGTAATTAGGTTATATTATTATGTAGAGTTATTTAGTTATATTATGTTTATATTTATATATTAACTTATTCATTGTGTATGATATTATAGTAATTATATATATATATACGTATGGTTTAGTTATAAATATATATCTAATAATATGTATTAATTTATAATAATTATTTTATATAGTAGTATATAAACATTTATATTAATCTTAAAGTTATATAACTTTGTACTTGTGATAGTATTTTATCCTACGAGTTTTAATATAGTTTATTTATATTATTAACGTATTGATATATTATATACATAGGATTAGTGTTTATAGTATATTATTATATATATATAATAATATAAAATATAAATATATTATATATATATGATATTATTATATATACTAATAATATATATAATATACATATAGATATATATATATATATATATTATATAATAATATATAAATATAGTATATAATTTATATTATATTAATTATATAAATATAATATATTATATATATATTTATATTATGTTGAATTATATATAGATATATATATATATATATATATATATATTAAATATTATATAATTTTATTGTTTTTTTTAATTAGTTATATATATGTATATTATTATAGTTAATAATTAAAAGATATTTATAAATATATTATAATAATTTATAATATATATTAAATCTATATATATATATATATATATATATATATATATATATTATATATATATATTATATATAATAAATTACTATAATATATATATATTATATATATAAGAATAATAATATAAATATATATATATATATATATATATATAATATTATATATATATATATTATATATATAATATATTGTATATATATATAATATATATATATATATATAAATATTATATATATATATATATATATATAATATATATTATATATATAAATATATATATATATAATAATAATTATATATACATACATATATAAATATCATACATATATATATATATATATATAATATATATATATATAATACTATAAATATTATAGAATATATATAATATATAATATAATATTTATATTATATATATAGAAGTTATCACTGCATTTACAGAACTGTATAAAACACCTGTGTATGTTTACTATAACACTTCAGTACCAATTATCCATGGATCTGGACATAAAAGTGAACCATGTTATCTGCAGTGCTTAGGGGGAATTCACTATAACTATTTGATGCCCACTACAACAAATAATCCTGAATAGAATTTTCCTAATTTGTTATTGAATATAATAGATACTCCGTACTTACATAAATTCATAAATAAATAAATAATTATTAAATGATTACACAGAACATGTTGATGCATTATTTTATTTTATTTATTCATTATATATTATATTATTTATTATATTTCTACAGAACATACACCTACAGATCTTATTTAAGACATTACACAGAATTTAATGAATTTCCTTCATCTGCCCTTCCCCAGCCGACTCTCCTCCGATTTTCCATTCAATCTCTCGTTGGTGCCAACACCCTACCTTCCTCCGTTACCATCATCCCTCTTCTTCCCACATTCCTTAATCCACATCCACCTTCTTTCCTTTGGAATTCTCCCCCATTACGCTCTCATTCCTATTTTTCCCCTCCGCCTCCCAAACTCTCGCTAACCACCCCCTTTGTCCCCATTCTCTCCAGATTGGTGCCAACCATTTCTAACATCCCTGCTCCGCCTTTCACCAAACCACGTTTCCAAGTCACTGCGTCTCGTAGTTACTATGTTTTGAAGTTGTTTCGTTGTATGCTCAGCCGCCTGCTTGTTCTTTTCAGTAACCCACCATTACCAGTACGTACCAACCTCTAGCAGATCTTGCCTGCGCTAATAATCGACTGGTAATCTCGTTTGATAGGCCGAGGTCATGCAACGACCTAGTGTAGCATTCACCCGGTATTTGAGATTTACTGCTTGTCACGGCTTGTTTAAGTGGTTTGAATGCTCAGTCCTCCGTAGTTGCTTTGTGCATAATCAATGACTTTGTATATGCGTCAGTAGTGGGTTAATACTTCCCTTCTCTTGCTGGATTCGTGAAGGTCGCTCCGCTTAGGAGATCCACTCTCCTGATTTCTATGTTCTATGTTGTACGCCAAGTCGTTCTGTTGTTTAATCTGTTTCTATTTGATCTGTGGTGTCGGCTCTCTGCTTGTCGCGTGACTATCCTCTCTCTGCTACTCCGAGCAATACCAGAATGTCATGGAGATGAAGCTGTACTCTATTGTGATTTGAATTCTTATATTCGTGTAATGTCATTTAATGACATACTGTGCATGTAGACACATTGCGCCATACATATATGATGTCTGATTCTATGTCACGCCTTACACCGTTTCATCGGACACACCTTCGGTAGCATCATTGTGCTGTATGACCTTAAGTGCGTTTACGTATGTGTGTCCTATAACTTACCCCTACGGCGTACACTGTGCGTGCTTACAGCTTAGTTCCTGTGTGTGCTCTATGTGATCGGAACTTGTTGGTGAGTGCATTTACAACACTATGTCTCACGGTGAGCTCTGTTGAGGGAATATATTAGTATCATTGAAGTTTTGCTCAGTACACAGACAACATACACATAATCATTGAAGCATCGCGGTGTTGAATTTGAGTAACCATAAAATTTTCGTGTTTTTCTAACTATCTTGATTAGCATCTGCCCCGTGTTGGTTGTAATCAGACAGCTCGTGAGTACTGGTGTCTGTTGAAGTGTAATTTAATACTGGTCTACGTCTCCTCTCTCTCTCGTATTGTATTTTAAATTGCGTTGTTTTGTATTTGATATTGTTTTTTTGGTTTTTGTGATCGTCCTATTACTGCTAGTGGTTCTTGTTTGAACATTTATACAAGAACTTTACTTCTTTAAATATGTTTATTTTTACTAACTATTGAGATTTGCTAACATCCTAACTGTATCTAGTAAGTGTATCCATTATCGGCATCTTCGTCCCTCCTAATTACTTCACACTAGGATGTGTGTGGGGCGATGGCGCGTAGTGATAATAATACAGTGCTACTAATTTCTTTGATTGAACATTTATCATAAATTTCTCTAAGCAATAGAAATTCTATAATTCAATTTGGTGAGGTTCTCACTCAGAAATACCCATTTCATTTATATTTACCATTTCTCCATTTTTGGTTTTTACATATGTAATAACACATTTTGAGCATTTTCTGAAGTTTTATTTATATAGGTTTTTTATATAATTAGTTTTTTTTTTATTATTTGATTTATAGCTATTATATTTTTTGTATTTATTTATTCTTTTTGGTTCTATTATTGTGTGTTATTTTTTTTTTTATATTTTATTATTTTTGCAGAGATGGAATTGGATAAGAGAATAAATAATTGCTTATAAAATTTTTTTAATAATTGTAAATTAATGTAAGTGTCAAAATAAGAATACATAAGCTATATTTTAGTATTTTTTTATTTTAAGAAATTTTGTTTTTCACTAAACTATTTT
>JABUQX010041149.1:0-10000 GCA_015478945.1 Trachelipus rathkii | reverse complement strand
GGTGGACTACGAACATATAGGACGCCCATGACGTAATCTCTTATATCACACATATATAAGCGGAATCGGGGTCAGCAATAGCTTGTGCTTACCCTAATAATCGAAAATATAATTGAACTTTCCAGTTACGGCGCGGTCCACAGATAAAAATACACGTACGAAGTGTCTCGACAAATCAGTCTCTGGGCCGCT
Organism: Trachelipus rathkii; assembly: GCA_015478945.1. Classification (NCBI taxonomy): domain Eukaryota; kingdom Metazoa; phylum Arthropoda; class Malacostraca; order Isopoda; family Trachelipodidae; genus Trachelipus; species Trachelipus rathkii. The sequence continues at coordinate 9,808 of JABUQX010041149.1, read as the reverse complement.
TGTGGCGCAGCGTTTGCTTTCAAATCTATCTGTTAACGAAACCTGTGTACATAGAACTATACTTACTCTCGATTTTTGCAATATCTAATTTGTACTATAACTATTATATTAAGTGCTTAATTTAGCTTTATATACGATCGAACGAGATAATTGAGCAATATGCACTCTCCCCCCAGGTAAGTGTAGATTTCATATTAAAGAAAAAACGCTTTAAAAACTCTATCTATAAAACCCCAGCTCTTAATATTCTAAAACAACATAATACGCGCCTAAGAAACCAATTCACTTTCTATAGAATTGTACTTCTCTCCTATAAGTCCCTATTTCCGAAATTAATGTAGACGACTTTAAATAACAAAGACTCTCAAAGGTACGCTCATATCTCATCTCGTCAGAATATGCTGATTCACGATTATAGCGTATTATATAAACATAGTCAAACTATATCTTCTCTCTCATATATAATAAGTATATATAAATATAAATATATATATATCAAATAAATATATTAGTTATATATATATATATATATATATTATATACATTCTATTATACTGAGGTATATATACGGGAAGGGCCACGACTACCAATTACTCAGGCAAGTATACAGTATCGGAAATGTACCAAATATAATTATAAACTCAGTGTAGGGCCTACCACTAGCTCACACGGTAGGCAACCTATTACGGATAGGCTCACCTAAGTGATAGATACTATCTACTATAGTATCATATATATATGTATATTAGCGACCCAGACACTACCTATAATATATATACACCCTATATATACAAGGAATAGAGCTAATACTATAGATATATATACCAAACTAGCATATAGACGCGACTACTCATATTTATGAGTACACTGCTGCACTTACCCAGTTCAATCTCTCAGGTACGCCAGCTCGATATCGAGGTAGTTATACCTAATATATATTATAACTAATAACTATATAACCCAGACCTCACCGCCGTATAACTCCGGTTACTACCCTACCTATAAATGCCCGCCTAACCGTATATATATAACGCACCAGCTATACGTATCACACCCGGTAAGACCTACGTAAACTGATACACTATAGTATAGCACCGCCTAGGTAGGTAATATAGTTATATGATACGGTATACCCTATACATCACGGATACTATATATTATAGCTATACTAGTAACTACTATATAAAAACTCAACACGATATATACATAGCTGATAAAACACCAACCTGATAGAGTATACCTCATATACTATATCAGCTATAACTATACCATATAATATACTACTCAAATATATACCCCCGCTAATACTACTAACTAAGTAGACCAGGGCAACTCAGCTATAAATAATACCTAATATATACTCATCTCTCATGTGGACACTTTATATATATATATAATATACTATACGTATTAGTAACCTACCTACTCTCATAGATCACTAGTCTATAAATACTATATGATACATATACACCGTATACGCCCTACTAATATAATTAATTATATATATATAATAGGTATATATATATATATACCTATATAGTTATATAATAATATTATATATATATATAATATAGAAAATATATACTATATATATAAATATAGATATATATCATATATATATACATACTCCCATATATATATATATATATAATCATATATGATATATATATATATATATATATATACTACATATACCTATATATATATATATATATATATATATATATATATATATATAACAACACGGATATATATTTAAAATATAATATATATTAGATATATAACGTCGAGGAGTAATACATATATACCTATATTACTACTATATACTATATTATTTATTATAGCGATACCATATATATTATACATATAGTATGATGGATATATACTACAATACTCATACTATATAAATATACTATATATATATATATAATTATTATATATATATATATATATATATACATATTATATTATATATAGGTGATATCTGTAATACCTAGGGGCTATACCAGTAGTATGACCACTATACTCATAATATATAGTAACTACCAGCGAATAAACATGAGTATATATCACAACTACTACAATCCAGCATAACCACTACCTATTGAGTATATATACTATACATAGTACTGATCCTATACTAGGGTTACCCTATTAATAGGTTACATATACGCCACACAAGTGATCACGTAGTACGTTCTCATAGTACGTACATATATACCACTACTACTAATAATATACTATATTAAATATATGATTTACGATATCATATATTATATTTCCCCTATTAAAACCCCATTATAATTCAACTATACTACATATCTAACTATAACTATATATTAATATATCACTATTACTATACTACTCATTACACGGCGAACCACCTAACACACTAGCCCACCCATCAGCTCAATACACCCTTATATATAAATAAGCAAGAGATACCTCATCAACCGAACCACATAGACGACGCCTACTATATTATACCAGACTAGTCATACTTCTACCATAATACCACCATATACTACATAACTTCATCCTAAACCATCTAACTCATAATCATACTAGCTACGCTCATATAACCCCATATCTAGCCATACCCATATAGTACTACTCATATATACAACTCATGATCCACTACCGATGATCTCACCACTAATATACCCTGATACTTATATATACATACAGCTAACCTACTACTATACCCCAACATCTATATATATATACCCATAAATTTTTTCTAAACCATTAACTTTTTTTAAACTCATTTTAAGCCTGAATACACAAAACCCTTCTTATTATTCACCAACTACGGAGCTAACGAATTACTTTAATTTTAACAGCACCTTTCCCTATCAGCCTACGTTATATATCATATAGGTATATACACCTACTATAGCTTACCTTAATACGTACTCTTACCGAACACTCCGAACTGATTAAGTAATAGACCGCACATAACTATACTAATATATATATACCTCATATATCAATGAAGTATCATAATATACCCTAGTCTATCCACTACTATACTATCAATAATAATAATAATAATATATTAAAATAAATAATAAATCAATAATAATAATAATAATGAACATAATAATGAATATAGTACCGCAAAGTAAATCAACTGAATAATGATCACTAATATACTACATAATAATAAATTCACCATTTACATACAATAAGCCACCCTTCACTCTAAAGTCAATAATTACCATAAACAATCATAATAATAAACTACTAATAGTAAACTATAACTCGTCATATAACTACTGAATCAATATATAACAGTTATTACTAACTGATCTATATGATACTAAATACAATACCTACCTCTAATAACAACAACTCGTACATACTACTTCATTACGTATAATACTGCAGCATACACCTCTATTATATGTGAACATCATACACGCGGAACTATACTAATATATATATATATATATATATATATACTATATATATATATATATATATAATTATTATATAATTATATTATATATATATATCTCTATATATAATATATATATATAGATATAATATATATAATATATATATCATATATATATTATATAATATATAAATATAATATATATATGTATATATTATATGATATATAATATATATATAATATATAGATATATACTATAGGTATATATATATACCCGGTCAACCCAAAACAGCACAACCCAAACCACACAACAAACACAAACCCACAAACTCTATATACCCATCAATATAGCATAAATATAACTCCCAAATATCCTATATAATGTAAACTACTGCGACTACCCAGTAGTTAATCTATCAGGAACCAAAACATAGATCACTTCCTTCCTCATCACCACCTAATAATATAGTAATCATCTCAATAAAAAACAATATACAAAACGAGATCAACCCAATAGAACAAATAACTCACACCATATACTATATTATATAAAACTCCCAATACCCTAATCAACATTAAACAACCCATCCACTCACCCACAGCCAACAAACCTCCACAACCTAAAAACAAACACTCACTAAATACCACCACCAACTACAATCCCTCACATCACACACCAACATACACCACATCCCTAAACACAACAATACAACTACCTCTCAAGTACCCACATACTCACATCACATATATAAAACACAACCCTCTCACAAATTAATAAACCCTCACCTAAAAACCCCCACCAAAAACCATAATACACTCAGTATACGTTAGATTACCTGTACATAAATATATATATCACACCCCGTATGATAATATATCCTACTTACCTATACTATACATATATATATATACTCAACCCCCCCACACACCAAACATAACACCCCAACTAACAAACAACAAGACTCACATACACCACTAACCATATCACATATCAACTCGACTCCAGGAATAATGAGAGAAAGGGATTGCTCTCTCTATCTCAGAACGAAGAACTCCTTTTCAGCGCTTCGGTTTAGACTTAAATTTTTCCCAACCTCCTACAGATACCCCATTCGGAAGACGCACGCCTCGACGCTTTGACACAGCGTAACCTTTGAATTGTTCACGCTCACTGCGCTCAGCCTCCATATTATCACAGGAAAAACAACAACTAAGAATATTGGCAAAAAACCTCGCAAACGAAATAAACGTTTACTCACTCTCGACACATTAGCGCAGGCAAGGAGACACTTCGCTCAAACACCCGACACAAAACCGACGAACATACAACTCAACAAGGCATACGCTCCGACTGAACAAATACACCTCTCTCTACATTAAAAACATAGACACCATTAAAGATGTGATAACTTCACTTCTCTCCAACGCATACACATATATCTCGGATCATTCTCTCTGCGGCGATCGCACTCGTGCAAGTGATAGCGAGAGAATACACAATAGAGAACGCAAACCTTGGCAAGCACGCCACGCTACACAGAGGCGACAATTACACAGACGATGAGGCACACAAAAAGATACATAATAGGACACAACACACACAACGAACCACCAACAAACCAAACAAGTGGGCAGAACTGCAGCCAACACGAGTTCTGGCTATTCAGAAGAGAGCAATCCCCAAGCGCAACGAAACACAGAGGCGTTTGATGTTACACTGAGGTGCAGTTACCAAGGCCGGGCTGTTCACTTACAAAGCCTACCCTAGTTTTATTCAACCTCATAATCTCTCAACCCCATCCCCGAATTCCTCTACGCTCAATAATATACTTAAGGTTGTGTAAAAAAACATCATTAACGCTATATATAACTCCAGTACGCGAACAGGTGACTCAGGTGCTAGTTGAAGGAAAATTTTACCTCGAGATAAAGTACTGTTCCCCAACCCCCACCCCTCCTCCTCCATACAATATAAGATAATATATCCTTTTTTATACTCACCAACAATATAAGAGACTTCACCTCAATGACACCAAGTATAAACAATACCATCAATGCGACAAGGCCCATCCATAGCCTCTCTTTCCAAACAAAAAGTAGCTGTGCACACATACCATACCTTAGAAAACGAATTTCGTTAATTTTAATCCCTCCCTCACATATACTGCAAGTAAGAAGGTTTGCGCTTCACCAAGCATATCGCGCGCCGCAAACAACGCCTTCGCGCGTATCCGCAACATACCTCTTTTCTAATATGATAATAAACGACCACTTCAATAAATCCCAATACTGAAAAATACACCTCAATAATAATAATAATATACACATAATAAAATATATATATCACTTATACTATATAGATATATACTATATATATAATATATATATATATATATATATTATACTATACCCATACGAAAGTATATAATAGTTATTATATATAAATGTTACTATATATAAACTGTATATACTATCATAAATGCTATACTATAAATATACAACTAGTACTATATTACAATAAATCTACCTAAAATATACATACAGTACTTATATATATTATATATATATACCCTATATATTCTAATATAATAATAATATATAATAATAGTATATATCTTCATAGTATATTAACACAACAACCAAACAAAACCAGGCACACAACCAACAACAAAGCAACAACAACAACCAGAACAACAACAAACAACAACAACCAAAACCAACAAACAAACCACAACAACAACCAACAACAAACAACAACACAACAACAACAAACAAACCAACAAACAACTAGGTTACGTTCGGTTAGGTAGGCTGCATAGCGTTCAAGTTAACACGTTAGCAATGGACTGAAGGAAGGCCAAGGTTAGGTTAGGTAGTTAAGTGAGGAGGAGTTGGTTTCAAAGGAAGGTTATGTTAGGATTAGGAATGAAGGCAGGAAAGAAGGCAGCAAGGAAACAAGGAACGACTGCATGGAATTGAAAGGTAGGAAAGCCGTCTAGGGATTAAGCTACGAGTTTGCTGGAATGAGAACGGAGGAACAACATAGGAATTGAGCACAGCGGAAAGGAAACCTTTAGGTATAGGCCTTTCCAGGTCCTTGTACGGCACACAGCCGAAGGCACAACGTAGCACAGAATCAATGGATGAAGACGTTGGGAATGAAAGGCCAGGAAGACGATGGTTACTGTTACTTTTAGGAACATGAAGGCAGAACATGAAGAAAGGATGGAGAAAGAAGCGCAGCAACGGGAACAACTAACGCCTAAACATAAGCATAGACGAACAATCAAGCGCACGAAAAGACAAGTACATAATCGTCTAACGGGCTTAACAGGTGTACAGATATAGTTAAGTATACGACTTGACAGTTACACCTCTCCGTTATAATATTCCAAGACATGGAACATAAGCGAAAAAACAGCAAGACAATCATAACACCAGAAGCGAAGCGACAAAGAACTGCACGAAACTGCACGGCGCAACGCAAAGGGAGTAGGTTGCATTTTACTTAGAGAAAGGTACTTCAGACGCGATTAGGCTCTAGGTTAGAGTTAACGTACCGTAACAAGCATAACAAATCAACACTAAATATCAGGAAACTTAACGCCAGCCCACAATAAGATACAAACTGCTCAGCCCAACAAACCATAAACACGCCACACCGCCACCACACACAAAACAAACGCGGCAAAGAAACAACCGAGGGAAAATGACTAACAAGAACACACAATTAATACACCAAAATTTACAAGTTAACAAACACACAGCCAACCCGGAGCATGCCAAATCCCAACAAACAGAGAAACCAACACCAGAGAAGGACTCTGAAAAAATACACAAGCATACATACACAAAACACAACAACACACCCACACGAAACCAACAATACACCACACAACATAACGACAACTCCTCTTACAGAACAATTTTACAAATTAATACAAGCCCAATAGACTCAGACACAACCCAACCTGACAGCCACCAGGAAATTAAATAAGAAGGAGACACAATTAACAAGATAAATAAACAAACAACAAGTCAGAAAAGCCCACAAGGATGTAGCAGCAAATAGTTATATGATCCGAAGCGTAACAAACCTAGGCTCTCAGGCTGGCTAGAGGCACCATACGGTAGTACGCGCTGAGCATGTCAGGCTAAGTCTAGGGATATATATAAGTTCACCCCCGAATATCCCGTACGACTAGTACGGCTATAGCGTTTACTTAGGTTAGGTTAGAGTTTGCCTCCTAGTTAGCGCGTTACAAGGTACCAATCAACCCAACATAACAAAAATATCAGAAAACGCTCACACAAACACCACCCGATAGACCAACCTCTCACCGTATACCAACGCAACCCCGCCGATCCAAACACACACACAACTCCAAACGGGCCAACAATGACATAAACCAACCCCACAACTCCATATCAGAATCCTACCACGAGCGCGATCAGTGTAAAAACCCACAGCCACACGCCCAACAACCAGACAGACACCAGCCATCACCACACAAAGGAAACCAACACCAACAACACAGCGAAACGGACTAAACAACAACGCAACACCCCCAATAACAACAACAAACAACCAAATATAAATAACCAACCAAAAAAAATACCTCCTATAAGACACCCTTCAAACCTAGACCAACGATCAGAACTACAAACCAACAAACATATTACAACAACAGGAAAGGCAAGAAAGAGAAGACACAAATTAAACGACCAAGACCATCAACACAAAACAACATAGACAACAAACTTAGAACAACAACAACCACACATACACCAACACACAACCTAAAATATCAAAAACTACCATCCTTTCTAGCCCCCACCCTTTTACCAACCCACCCAGCCACCCACCCTCACCAACCGACCTATCCCTCTGACCCGACTTTGTTGAAACTAATGCTTTTATACGGTGCTGTTGTCGTCCTACACTTACTTTTCGCAATTATTCGTGGTTTTTAAATGCAATTTGAACATGGTAACATCTGTATTCCTTAGGAGTGCAAAACAGAGGTTAAATAATTAAAATATAAGTTATTGATTTGAAACAAAATAGGTTTATATTTAGAAAATTTAATATATTTAATTTCATAAATTATACTTACATCAGCATTAATTTAATATATTTTTACAGAAATTATACTTACATCAGCATTAATTCCACATAAATTATACACAAAATACACACCAAATCATCACAAGTTCCAAACAAAATCAACAACAATTACACACAACTTCAACACAATATTCACACCAATTGTACACAAAGTACACACAAAATCAATATCTATTCAACATAAATTGAACACAAAGTCTACATAAAATCTTCATAAAATCCATACAAATTAAACATCAAATCCAAACTACTTCCTAAAAAATACACAAATTAAACAAAATACACACCTAATTAAAATAGAAATCAACCAAAAATTCACACATTATACGCATCAATTTCACACAAATTCAACCCAAGCTCCACACATAATACGCATTATACCACATATAATCAACAAAAATTCGACACAAAATCCACACATATTAAAGACAAAAACCACAACGATTTCTAAAAAGTCCATACAAATTCCATACAAATTCAATCAAATTACACACCTTATCAACACAACCTCGATACAACTTCAACACAACTTCAACACAAAATTAACATGAATTCCACATTAATTCAAAGCAAAATAAGCAACAATTCAATATAAAGTTTACATAAAATTTGGACAAATCCAACACAAATTACACACCATTTCCAAACAAATTCAGCACATATTTTACACACAAAGTAAACATCAATCCACAAATAAATCAACACAAATTTTATACATAACCATAGCAATCTACACAGGTTACACAAATTCCAAAGAAAATTTACAAAATTGAAGGAAGCAATGAATGAAGGAAAGAAGGAATTGAGGACCCTATACTGAAAGCAGCAAGGCAGGCAGGCAGGCAGGCAGGAATAGGAAAGGCAGGAATATGAAAGGCAGGAATAGGAAAGGCAGGAATAGGAAAGGCAGGAATAGGAAAAGCAGGAATAGGAAAGGCAGGAATAGGAAAGGCAGGAATAGGAAAGGGAGGAAATGGAAAGGAAGTAATAGGAAAGGAAGGAATAGGAAAGGAAGGAATAGGAAAGGAAGGAATAGGAAATACAGGAATAGGAAATACAGGAATAGGAAAGGAAGGAAAAGGAAAGGAAGGAATAGGAAAGGAAGGAATAGGAAAGGAAGGAATAGGAAAGGAAGGAATAGAAAAGGAAGGATTAGGAAATGAAGGAATTGGAAAGGAAGTAATAGGAAAGGAAGTATAAGGAAAGGAAGGAATAGGAAAGGAAGGCATAGGAAAGGAAGGAATAGGAAAGGAAGGAATAGGAAAGGAAAGAATAGGAAA
>JABUQX010041148.1:10000-19196 GCA_015478945.1 Trachelipus rathkii | reverse complement strand
CTTCTTCAGGAAAAGTAACCTTAGGTTCGTGAATTATTGTTTTTATTACCTAAAAACTAGTGAGGTTCTGGATATAGTAAAAAAGAGAAAACAACTGGAATGAAAGAACAGTAATATTTCAACTGTTGTAATTATTTCCACTACGGACATTCAATTCCTCTTTGTTTCCCTTTGCGGATTTAGTGCTACACTACACTCCTATCTTCACAGGGAACAATAACCTTAGACATCGCCAGTTACATTCATTGTTTTTTGTATTACCTGAAACTACGTGACGGTCCTGAACCCACATATACCGCATCCTCCAAAGACAAACATAACTGCAATGAAAGGAATAACAGTAACTCTTTCCAACTGTCCAATAAACACTGTACACTTATTCCCTACGGACATCAATGCTTGTGTTCCTTTGCGGGTTTAGTGCTACCTACCTCCTACTTCAGGAAAAGTAACCTTAGATGCGTGACATATATTGATATAATCATATTACCTGAAAACTAGTGACGGTCCTGAATATAGCTAAAAAGACGCAAAAACAACCTGCAAATGAATACAGCCAATAACAGTAATCTGTTCAACTGTTGGTATAACTCACTTTCCCTAACGGACAATTTCAATTGCTTGGGGTTCCTTTATGACAGGTTTAGCCGCTTACCTAACTCCTTCTTCAGGGAAAAGTAACCTTAGATGCGTGAATTATTGTTATTCTATTAACTGAAAAACTAGCGTGACGGCTACCTGGAAAATAGCGATTAAAACACCGACGATAAATCAACGACAATGAAAGAATAACCCAGTAATCTTCAACCTGCTTGTAACATTATGTTCCCTACGGACAGCAATGACATTCTGGTTCCCTTGGCGCTAATAGAGCGCTCCTCTCACCCCCTTTCTTATGGAAACACAGTCAACACTTAGATGCAGTGAATTTATTCGTTTTATATTTACCTGAAACTAGTGAGGTTACATAAACCTCATTAGTAAAAGAGAAACATACGCTGAAATGACAAGATAACAGTAAATCTTTTTAACTGTCTGTAAACTTGATTTCCCTACGGACACTCAATGCTTTGGTTTTCCGTGTGGTTTAGTTGCTACCTACCTCCTTTCTTCACGGAAAGATACCTTAGATGGCCGTGACGATATTGTTTTTATATACCTGAAACTAGTGAGGTCCTGAAACACTCTAGTCCACCCACCTGAGAGAAAACACCCTCGAAATGAAAAGACAAATAAAACAGTAATCTTCTACTGTCTGTATTATTTCCCCTACGGGACCTCAATGCTTTTGCTTCGTCTTGCCGTTTTTTAGTGCTACCTCACCTCCTTCTTCACGGAAAAGTAACCTTTAGAGCAGTGAATTATTGTTTTTATTAACTGAAACTAGTGAGGTGCTGAATATAGTAAAAGAGAAAACATATCTGAAACGAAAGCTATGAACAGTAATCTTTTAACGGTTGTAACTATTTCCTTACGGATATCAATGCTTTCGTTCCTTTGCGGGTTTTAGTGCTACCTACCTCCTGCTTCAGCGGAAAAGTAACGCTTAGAAATGACAACGTTAATTATTTGATAACCCAAACTTTATTACCTGAAATAGTGAGGTTTCTGAATATATAGAAAAAGAAGCAAACTGATATCTGAATTGAAAGATTACCACAGTAGACTATCTCTTTAAACTTGTTGGAACTATTTCCCCTACCGGACATCACCATTGCTTTGGTTCCTTTGCGACCTTTAGTGCTACCCTACCGTCCCTTCTTCAGGAAAAAGTACTTAGCCCATGCATGATAGAGATATTGGTCTTTATATACCTGAAACTTAAGTGCAGGTTCCTTGAATTATGTAAAAGACGAACAACCAACTGAAATGAAAAGTAAACAGTAATCTTCAACTGTCTGTAAACTATTTTCGCCTACGGACCATGCAATGCTTTTGGTTCTTTCCGCGGTTGGAGTGTCCCCTACCTCCTTCTCAGGCAAAGTAACCTTAAATGACGTGAATTATTGTCTTCTATTACCTGAAAACCTCAGTGCAGGTTCCTGACACCATATGAGTTTAAAAAGAGAAAAAACAACTGAAAATGAAAGATTAACAATAAATCTTTCAACTGTCTGTAACTTATTTCCCCCTACGGACATCAATGCTTTGGTTCCTTTGCGGTTTATTGCTACCTACCTCCTTCCAGGAAAAGTAACCCTAGATGCGTGAATTATTGTTTTATTACCTGAAACTAGGTGAGGGGCTGAATATAGTAAAAAGACGAAAAACATCAATTGAAATGAAAGAATCAGGACAGTTAATCCTTTCAAATGTTGTAACTATTTCCTCCCTACGGACACTCAATGCTTTGGTTCCTTTGCGGTTAAGTGCTACCTACCTCCCTTTCTCCAGGGAAAAGTAACCTTAAGATTTCCGTGATTATTGTTTCTAGTTACCTTGAAACTAGTTGAGGCTCATGAAATATAGTAAAAAGAGAAAACACTGAAATGAAAGAATAACAGTAATCTTTCAACTTTTGTAACTATTTCCCTACGGACATCAATGCTTTGGTTCCTTTGCGGTTAGTGCTACCTACCTCCTTTCTTCAGGAAAAAGTAACCTATCGAAATCCAAGTGACAATTAATTGTTTTTATACCTGAGACTAGTGAGTCCTGAATATAGGTAAAAAGCAGAAAACATAACTTGAAATAACAGAATTACCGTTAATCTTTCAACTGTTGTAACTATTTCCCTACGGAATCAATGCTTTGATTCCTTTGCAATTTATTGCCAACAAAGCTCCTTCTTCAGGGAGTCGTTATAACCTTAGATGCGATGAATTATTGTTTGATTATAAGTAACGGAGCTGACGCGTCCCTGAACTATAGTAAAGAGAAATACAACTGAAAGAAAGTGTGGGGGGCAAAAATAATCAGAATTTCAACTGTTCCATGCAACTATTTCCCTACGGACATCACCCGATCTTAGATTCCTTTGCGCGGTTTAGTGCTACCTATCTCCTTCTTCAGGAAAAGTAACTTAGAATGCAGCAGAACCTACCCGTACTGCCACTGTGGGATTAGTTTTTATTACCGTGAAACTAGTGAGGTCCTGAATATAGTAAAAAGAGAAAACAACTGAAATGAAAGAATAACAGTAATCTGTCAACTATTGTCAATTATTTCCCTACGGACTCAATGCTTGGAATATACACATATATAGACGATAAATAGATAGACAATACACCTACCTCCTTCTTCAGGAAAAGTAACCTTAGGTCTCGTGAATTATTGTTTTTTATACCTGAAACTAGTTGGGTGCTCGCGCGCTCCTCGCTCCATAAAAAGAGAAAACATAACTGAAATGAAAGAATAACAGTAATCTTTCAACGTGTTGTAACTATTTCCCTACGACATCAATGCTTTGGTTCCTTTGCGGGTTTAGTGCTACCTACCTCCTTCTTCAGGTAAAAGATAACTTAGATGAGTGAATTGATTGTTTCTATTACCTGAAAACTAGTGAGGTCCTGAAGATAGTAAAAAGGACGCAAACAATGAAATGAAAGAATAACAGTAATCTTTCAACTGTTGTAACTATTTCCCTACGGACATCAATGCTTTGGTTCCTTTGCGGTTTAGTGCTACCTACCTCCTTCTTCAGGAAAAGTAACCTTAGATGCGTGAATTATTGTTTTTATTACCTGAAACTAGTGAGGTCCTGAATATAGTAAAAAGAGAAAACAACTGAGATGAAAGAATAACAGTAATCTTTCAACTGTTGTATTATTTCCCTACGGGACATCAATGCTTTGGTTCCTTTTGCGGTTTAGTGCTACGTACCTCCTTCTTCAGGAAAAGATACCTTAGATGCGTGAATTATTGTATCTATTACCTGAAACTAGTGAGGGGCCTGATTATAGTAAAACAAGAGAAAACAAGCTTGCAAATGAAAGAATAACAGTCAACACTCTTTACAACTAGCTATGCTCAAATATCAATCTCCATAACGAACATCAATAATGCACTTTAGCCTCTACCCCCCCCCACACCCATCTCTAGCAGTAGCACTGCATCACCTAACGCTCCTTCATGAACAGCGCGAAAAGAACCTTACGAATGCCAACCCCCAACCACAGCAGTGACCATTCACTTGTTTTATCCATTACCTAGACAACTAAGTGAGTATCATGAACACTATAAGTTACAAACGCAGAAAGCAATATCTTAGAAACTCGTCACAAAAGACTTCAAACAAGTAATCTTATATACACTAAGTAATCTCCAACTATTCCCTCACGGACCACTCAACTCGCTTTGATTCCTTTCGGCGGGTTTAGTTAGACATAATATAAACCACTACACATCCTATTCCTCACTTACAGAAAACGTACAATCCTAGCATGACCGTGAACTTAATATATATTTTATCACCTGACACTAGTAGTTCTGAATATCGTAACCCGAGCAACAACAACAAAAGCAAGACATAACAAGTAAATCGCTATCAAAACTACGCTCGCTCTAATACCTACTTTCCATACGAGCAACAATACAATCGCGCTATCTGAGTTCCTTCTGCACGACACACCCAACCAAGGTCTCTACAAGTCCAGATAACCTACCTCTTCGCGTGCAGGACAACCCAAAGATACACCTATATACGACGTAGTTAAATTATATAGTTCTTTAATTACATAGACTAGTGAGCAGTGCACCCTGAACTATAGTTAAGAACAAAAGAGAGACCAAACAAACTCGAACATATGAAACAGCCAAACATAAACAAGTAATCTTTACAACACTGTTACTAACATAATTCTCCCCCTACGGACATCACATGCTGTTAGCGTTCACTTTTCGGGTTTAGTGACTACACTACACTCCCCTCTCAGGAACAAAAGTCAACCTTAGCCATAGCCAGTGAATTATTGTTTTTAATTACCATGAAATGGTAGACGGATTCCTGAATATAGTACAAAGGCGAAAAACAAGCTCGAAATGGAAAGGATAACAAGTATCATTCAACTGAATCCTGTTAATATTTCCTACGGACATCAACTTGCTTTGGTTCGCGTTTGCAGTTTAGTGACTACCTACCTTCCTTCTTCAGGAAAAGTAACCTTAGATGCGTGAGTTATTGTTTTTATACCTGAAACTAGTGAGGTGCTGAATATAATAAAAAGAGAAAACTTAACTGAAATGAAAGAATAACAGTAATCTTCCAACAGTTGTAACTATTTCCCTACGGACATCAATGCTTCGCTTCCTCCATCGCGGTTTAAGTAGAACTACCTACCTCTGGATTCTTCAGGAAAAAGCCAAACCTTAGATGCCCGTGAATCGTAAATGTTTTTATTACTGAAACTAGTGAGGTTCTGAATTATCAGCAATACAAAACGAGAAACAACTGAAATGAAAGCACCAGACAAATAACAGTCAAATCTTCAACTGTTGTAATTATTATCCCACGGACATCAATGCTTTGGTTCGCTGTTGCGGTTTAGTGCTTGGACCTACCTCCTTCGGTTTCAGGAAAGTACCTTAGATGACGTGATTATTGATTTCTATTACCTAGGACAAACCTCAAGTGACGGTCCTGAGATAATAGTAAAAAAGAGAAAACATAACTGAAATGAAAGAATAACATTAATCTTTCAACTGTTGTAACATTTCCCTACGGACATCTATGCTTTGGTTCCTTTGCGGTCTTAGTGCTACCTACCCCCTTCTTATGGAAAAGTAACCTTAAGTGCGTGAATTATTGTTTTTTATTACCTGAAAAACCAGTGAGGTGCCCCTGCAACACAACTATAGTAAAAAGAGAAAACATATCTGAAAATGGAAAGATGTAACAGTAATCTTTTTAACTGTGCTGTAACTTATTTTCCCTGACCGGACATTCAACTTGCTTTTGGTTCCTTTGTCGTTTAGTGCTAGCCTACCTCCTTGCTCAATCAGGGAAAACGCTAACCTTAGAGCTGTGAACTATTGTTTTTAATACCTGAAACTAGTGAGGTTTTTTTTCCCCTTTGTTTGAATATCTTAGTTGTTTTAAAAAAGGGAAGAACAACTGAAAATGAAGAATAACAGTGAATCTTGCAACGTGTTTGTAATTTTTCCCTACAGGACCATTCAATGCTTTGCGTTCCTTTGCGTTTAGTGCTACCTACCTCCTTCTTCAGAAAAAGTAACCTTAGGCGTGAAATATTGTTTTTATTACCTGAAACTTATGAGGTTTTGAATATAGTAAAAAGAGAAACCAACTGAAATGAAAGATTAACAGTAATCTTTTAACTGTTGTAAACTATTTGCCTACGGACATCAATGCTTTGGATTCTTTGCGGTTTAGTTGCTACCTACCTGCCTTCTTCAGGAAACAAACCTTAGATGCGTTGATTTTGTTTTATATTACTGGAAACTAGTGAGGTGCTGAATATAGAAAAAAGAGGGAAATCAACTGAAATGAAAGAATAACAGTAATCTTTCAACTGTTGTAACTATTCCCTACGGAACATCATTGCTTTGGTTTGCTTTTGCGGTTTAGTGCTACCTACTTCCTTCTTCAGGAAAAGTACCCTTAGAGCGTGAATTATGTTTTTTATTACCTGAAACTAGTTGAGGTGCTGAACTTAAGTACAAAGAGAAAAACAGAACTGGAAATGAAAAGACGAATAACAGTCAATCTTCAACTGTTTGTAACTATTTCCCCACGGACATCGAATGCTGTTTGCGTTCCTTCGCGTTTTAGTGCTACTCACATCCTTCTTCAGGAAAAGTAACCTTAGAGGCGGAACTATTGTTTTTATTACCTGAAATAGTGAGGACCCTGAATATAGTAAAAAGGGGAAACAACTGAAATGAAAAGCAATAACAGTAATCTAATTCAACTGTGTTAATACTGTTCCCTACGGACATCCAATAGCTTTTGGTTCCTTTGCGGTTTAGCATGCTACCTACCCTTCCTTCTTCCAGGAAAAAGTAAGCCTTAGGATTGCTGTGAATTATGGGTTTCTTATTAACTGAAACTAGTGAGGTGGTCCTGAATATAGTAAAAAGGGAAAACAACTGAAATGAAAGAATAACAGTAATCTTTCAACTGTTGTAATTTTTTCCCTACGGACATCAATGATTTGGTTCCTTTGCGTTTGTGCCTACCTACCGCCTTCTTCAGGAAAAGAACCTTAGATCGTGATTAATTGTTTTTATTAACCTAAAACTACGTGAGGTTGCTGAATATAGTAAAAAGAGAAAACATATCTTAAATGAAAGATTAACAGTAATCTTTAACTGTAATAACTATTTCCCTACGAACATCAATGCTTTGGTTTCCTTTGCGGTTTAGTGCTCCTACCTCCTATCAGGAAAGTATACCTTAGATGCATGATTATTGTTTTTATTACCTGAAACTAGTGAGGTTCTTAATATAGTAAAAAGAGAAAACATATCTGAAATGAAAGATTAACAGTAATCTTTTAACTGTTGTAACTTATTTTCCTACGGACATCAATGCTTTGGTTCTTTGCGGTTTAGTGCTACCTACTCCTTCTTCAGGAAAAGTAACCTTAGATGCGTGAATTATTGTTTTTATTACCTAAAACTAGTGAGGTGCTGAATATAATAAAAAGAGAGAAAACATATCTGAAATTAAAGATTAACAGTAAATCTTTTAACTGTTGTAACTATTTCCCTACGGATATCAAATGCTTTGGTTCCTTTGCGGTTTAGTGCTAACCTTACCTCCTTCTTCAGGAAAAGTTACCTTAGTTGCGTGAATTATTGTTTTTATTACCTGAAACTAGTGAGTTTCTGAATATAGTAAAAAGGGAAAACATATCTGGAATGAAAGAATAACAGTAATCTTTCAACTGTTGTATTACTTCCCTACGGATATCAATGCTTTGGTTCCTTTGCGGTTTAGTGCTAACTTACCTCCTTCTTCCGGAAAAGTAACCTTAGATGCTGAATTATTGTTTTTATTACCTGAAACTAATGAGGTTCTGAATTTAGTAAAAAGAGAAAACATATCTGATATGAAAGATTAACAGTAATTTTTTAACTGTTGTAACTATTTCCTACGGACATCAATGCTTTGGTTCTTTTGTGGTAGTGCTAACTACCTCCTTCTTCAGGAAAAGTAACCTTAGATGCGTGAATTATTGTTTTTATTACCTGAAACTAGTGAGGTGCTGAATATAGTAAAAAGAGAAAACATAACTGAAATGAAAGAATAACAGTAATCTTTCAACTGTTGTAACTATTTCCCTACGGACATCAATGCTTTGGTTCCTTTGCGGTTTAGTGCTACTACCTCCTTACTTCAGGAAAATACCTTAATGCGTGAATTATTGTTTTATACCTGAAACTAGTGAGGTCCTGAATATAGTAAAAAAGGGAAAACAACTGAAATGAAAGAATAACAGTAATTTTCAACTGTTGTAACTTTTTCCCTACGGACATCAATGCTTTGGTTCTTGCGGTTTAGTGCTAACTATTTCCCTACGGACAGTAACCTTAGATGCGTGAATTATTGTTTTTATTACCTGAAACTAGTGAGGTTCTGAATATAGTAAAAAGAGAAAACAACTGAAATGAAAGAATAACAGTAATCTTTCAACTGTTGTAACTATTTCCCTACGGACATCAATGCTTTGGTTCCTTTGCGGTTTAGTGCTACATACCTCTTTCTTCAGGAAAAAAAAAGCTTAGATGCTGAATTTATTGTTTTTTATTACCTGAAACAGTGAGGTGCTGAATTTAGTAAAAAGAGAAAACATAAGTGAAATGAAAGATTTACAGTAATCTTTCAACTGTTGTAACTATTTTCCTACGGACATCAATGCTTTGGTTCCTTTGCGGTTTAGTGCTACCTACCTCCTTCTTCAGGAAAAGTAACCTTAGATGCGTGAATTATTGTTTTTATTACCTGAAACTAGTGAGGTCCTGAATATAAGTAAAAGAGAAAACATAAGTGAAATGAAAGATTTACAGTAATCTTTCAACTGTTGTAACTATTTCCCTACGGACATCAATGCTTTTGGTTCCTTTGGGGTTTAGTGCTACCTACCTCCTTCTTCAGGAAGTAACTTTAGATGCGTGAATTATTGTTTTATTACCTGGACTAGTGAGGTCTGAATATAGTAAAAGGGAAAACAAAACTGAAATAAAGATAACAGTAATCTTCAACTGTTTTAATTATTTCCTACGGACATGCAAT
>JABUQX010041147.1:0-11769 GCA_015478945.1 Trachelipus rathkii | reverse complement strand
GGAAAACGTTTAAGAAAATAACTATCTATATTTATAAGAACTAATCATATATATATATTAAATATATTATATATATATATAATATATAATATATTATAGTAATATATATTATATATATATTATAATATATATATATATATATATATATATATATTATTATATAGTATATATATATATATACTATTAATATAATAATATACATTAATATATATTAATATATATAATATATATAATATAATATATATATATAATATATATTATTAATAATATATTAGTATAAATCTAAGTTAGGCGGTCTATTTGGGGTTATGCAGAGTAGGTATACAACGCTCATAAACTTAGCCTTAGTGAACCCAAAAAAATTTAAAAAGTCACATATATTATATATAATATATATTATATAATATATATAAATAGTATTATATATATATATCTCAGATTATTGATATATTATATATATTAATAATCGTAGTATATATATGATATACTAGTATTAATATTATATATATATATATATATATTATATATGTTAATTATTAAATTAATATATAGTATATATATTATATATATATATATATATATATATAATGATTATCTGATTATCATAGAAAGCTAACTCATCTGATAAGTATATATACCGACCGCTTAAATTTCTACTCTAAGTTCCCTTATAATTAAATTATTTATAAGTAAAGATGATAATTAATAGATTTCTTATACTGAAGTTCAAAAATAAAATAGTTTATTTGCTTTAAATATATATCGCAAGGCAAGTTCGTATTTGGCGACCGAGACAGAACATTATTGTCAGTATATTTTTTTTTAAAGAATTACCCAATTATGTAAATTTACATTAGCAAGGAAAAATAATAATATTTATTAATAATATAAAAATATATATATATATAATTAAATTAAATTATAATATTTAAATTTATAGGTTTTAACAATTGATACATTCTCTTAGTATATCTACTAGACTTATCATTAAATTAGTAATTCAATTAATATATCAATAAGAATCATTGATCTACATTCTTTATACGAGCCTAAGAGTCGCCATATAACTCACGCGTTGAGTCAGATCGATGCCTTACTAGCTAGTAGGCGATATATACTTCTTATGCCTTCAGGAAGATCTGGTACTGGTTTTATTTTCTATGTAGTTTTATATCGTTGCGAATCGTTCCAATGGATAAATTCAATATTAGTTGATCCCTTTTCATATATAGTCTATATGTTAAACTATTAATTTATTACTGATTTATTGAATATGGGCGTCATTACTTTAATAAATATATGAGCTCTTAAGGTTACTAAATTAAATACCGGTGGAGGATATTATGAATATTCGTTATACGATATTTAAAGTATTACATTAATATAAATTAAAATTTTTACACAGTTATAATATTTAAATACCTATTTAAATATATATAATAATATATAATTAACGTATATATTAAGGACTAAACAGTTTAACTTATAATTACGCCACTACAGAAACGGGAGGCTCTAGGATCTAAAAAAATAAAATTTTCACTTAAGTAGCATCTATGATACATAAATAGATGTTATTGACTAAATAAATATATTACTTCTAAATGATTTTTTTATTTTTTTATATTTTACCTCTTCTATAGGGCTAATTAGGTTAAGGTATTAGGTTAGGTATTATCAGTTATAAGTTAGTAGTTATAATATTTGATGATTAAGGTTATATGGGTTTAAGTTCTGATATAGATTCCGGTTGTTATAGGTATTATAGTAGTATCAGTCATTAAAATAAAAGAATTATCAATTTCTTTCACAACTAAAATCTGATCTATTTTAATGTAATCATTGAAGCTACCTGTGAAAAAATTTTATTATTTTGATCCGAGCTACTCCTACGTATACCGTGTGTGGACGTTATAGATAACTATTATATTTATGTAACAAATAATATATTATTGGAATAGTTGGAACATATAATATATATATGAAATATATCCTATATTAATTGGCAGAGCATTATCACCGCGGGTTTCGGAAACTTTATGCTAAACACGCTCACTAAATAAGATACATCGAAATTTCGTCACAAAAGTTTTTAAAAAAAATCTTTAATGTACCGTATTCTATGTTTGGTATATTTTTTTTTAAAGATTGTTATTTATATTTGACATATATTAATACTCAATATAGTAAGATATATAAATAAACTATAATTTAATAAAATATAATGTATATAAATAAATAGAATATATATTATTTATCTGGGATATGAAGAAACAAAAGATAACTGTGAAACTGATTTGCTATACTACATTCAATTGTTGTCTGCTATTGTTAGAGCTGCCAAAATAAGATGATGTATTATAATATATATATACTATAATTAATTAATATATATATATACTATAATATATATATAAATATATATATATTAATAATAGATATATATATATAAGTATTAACTATATATATATATATATATATATATATTATATTATATATATATATATATTATATATATTTATATATTATATATATACTTAATTAGTAAACTACTTGTACGTTTTTTTAAGCTTACATTAAATGAGGAATAAAAACTTAATTATGAGTGTCAAGATACAATTAGTAAAAGAAATAGAAAAATGTAGAAGAATATAAATGAAATGTATGTCTGACATTTTTGGTCATGTCACATGTGGAAAGGATGAATGATAGTTACGGTTGGTTAATATAGCGGATAGTATAGTATGGTTTGTCTCAGTTTGGAAAATCATTTAAAGAAGAGTTACTGAAAGAGAAAAGTATTCTAAAATTAAATATAAAGAATGCTGAATGAGAAAAAAAAAATTGTGATAAATAGTTATTTATGGCAGACTGAGTCAGTTAAAAATTTTAAAGAGGTGGCATTATGATTTACAGGTTTTAAGAGATATTGGGAGTGTGGTTTATTTTGTATGGGAGACGCATAGGCAGCAAATTGTATATCTGTGTTTAATCTATTATTCTTACTGTGGCAGTGTGAATTTAGATATCTCTAATATCATTTTGAAATGAATTTCTCTCAATATTATGTGAGGAGCCTTACGTTTAATGTTTGAGTTCCTCCTAATTCGTAATGTCTATACTAGGGTAGTGATTTTCTTGTCTTGCTGAAGAGTTTTTCTTATAAATTTTTAATATTGTATTGTAATATATTTTTTATAGGTTCTGGTTGAAATAGAAGCTGGAGAAATCAAGTTCTTTTATAGTTCATAGTGATACAAATAACTAAGTAGATTATAGCTTTTTAATTTCACGCGATGCTTGTTTGTCGGAGCACATTATCATCACCTCAAGATCTTGGGAAAGAAAGAAGATGGATAAAAAAGTAAAGATACGAAAGATATTTTATATATAGTAGTCAATGAAAATAGTTATGGTGATAATTATTATGGTGTGGCTCGTTCAACTATGAAAGTCAATGAGAGTGAATTAATATTTATATCCGTGACAGGGGACCATTTTCACTATATCTCGTGGAAGATAAAGTGTGTACATATGAAATAGAAAAAATGACTAAAATATAATATAATTATTATATTATAAGGCCGCTGAGAACTTGATATGATAAGAATAGACAGTGAAATACATTAGATATTAGAATTGAGCGAATTATTACGATAATTATAGTGATAAATTTACAAATAGAGAATCAATCTATAGAAATAAATAGATGACGAATAAAATGAAATACACTGAGTGAATTATTATGAAAAAATATTTTGAGGATATAAAAAGAAATATTGAATGAAAAATCTAAGTGATACCATAATTATAGAAATTCAACTTTGATAAAAAAAAATACACACACACACGAGCTTGAAATTATGTAATAATATATAAATGAATTCACTAATATTATAAATTAATATATATATATAAGTTATAATATTATTGGTTTAAATTAATATTTATGATACACTTTTTAAATTAATATAGCAATATTAAATATAGTAGAAGCATGGATGGAAATGAAATGTTGTAGATGTGATGGCTTTGTCACTCACTGACGCTGATATCAAAACCTGAGCATCTGCGGATTCGGATGCGGATATTCAAAAAATTTTCTAAGGCAATAAAAAAGAAAATTATTCATATAAAATTCTAGCACATAATATAAACTATACTGCTGTATAGCTCCTTATATTTATTAAACATTAATACTTATACTTATACTTATACTTATACTTAATACTTATACTTATACTTATACTTATAAATATATACTTTAATTCTCCACACTACCTTTCTCTCTTCTTTATATTCACTCTATATCATTCTTCGGCTTCTTCTTTAAAGCCATCATAAATTAACATTATATAATTTATTACTATATAATGTTTTCAACAAATTTTGAGAATTTGAATGTAACTGTGAGGAAAATATATGGTGAACTTATGCTTCTGTGGACGCTGAATACAAAGATGATGTTTAAATTGTTGGATTAGGTCTTGCTTACAAGATATTGGCACTCATTTTAATATTCATGTTACAATGAAATATTAAAGATTTGAATTGAAAATAACTTACCTTAATGTCGTTTACTTTTTGCCTGTCTATGGTATTGTGCTTCAGTAGCATTTCTTTTTAGTATCCAGCAATAATCACCTAACATGGTAGGATTCCATTTCCCTTTGTACCTTTGTTACCTCACGGAAATGTCTTTGTGGAAACGCTCACCATGTTCGTCGCTCAGGTCACCACTTGTTGGAAAGAAATCCAGGTATGATTTCAAAAAAAAAAAAATGAATTTTAAGCGATATATTACAACTTTGCTGTTAATATAAGTCCATCAGTTAATTAATTTGTTCAATAAAATTTTCAGCTTTGAAATTTTCCAGAAAACCATGCGAAACATTCTTAAGGGATTTTCATGCTGTTTTCACCTTGTCACTTAGCATTGATTCAAACTGTTGGTCTTAAAATAGATCTTTGATCTGTGGACAGATAAACACAACCTTCTTTCACATTTTCGAAACTCAGCCTGGGAAACTTCCCACGTAAGTAAGCGAATGCGGGACCATTTACATCTGATGCTTTAACAAACTTTTTCATAAGCCCTTTTAGTGATTGATGTAAAACTTTTTTAAGCCCAGGAGTTATACTGTTTCAGGGACCAATTCTCTTTAGCACAATGGGTGTCGCGATAACTGCTATCTATATAATATAACTGCTATCCCACTCGAACAATAAACAAAAGGGCTTGGTGCTGCCTCAAATTTATCAATAAAGGATAAGTCATCAAAAATAAAGTAATAAACACGTTCTATATATATATTAAAAGATACTATGTCCATACTTACTCATACACTCTCCCCACTGTGTACCTATAATCGCATAATAATGAGTTACTACTACCCAGGATGATTTGCAAATTTGCATGTCTCTTTTGTATTGGTAGCGTATGCAACCAGAATGGAAGTGAATTCACTATCATTTAAATGTGACGGATATTAATAAACATAACTGATCATTATGTAAAAGTACTGCCATAGGAGTTTTACTCGAAGCATCAATGAATAGCCGCCACTATTCATCAGACCTCAGTGTCATTGACATAGGTGAGATCAGCCTCGATTTTAAAGAAGTGCTTGAGTTCTTTATTTTTACTGTCAAAACTTGTCACTTTCACAGAATGGTGAAGGTAATTCCAATGTCGTAACCGAGATTCTCAAAGTTCTAGCTTATTTTTAGCAAGTTCTAGATTTCTGATAAGGTCATTGAGTTCCTCTTGTGTTATCTTATGAATCGAGGAATCTGAGCTTGCTAAGAAGTCTGATGACTGCTGTTCTTCGATGTTTGAGGAAACACAGCTGTTTTCGTCAAGTCCGAAGAAACATCCTTTGGAGGTTTAGGAACAAGAAGTTATTTGTTATGAAGTATAGGTCGAATTGCAGAGGGTATATTAGGAAATAGATATCTATATCGTTTTCATAGATATTCCTTTCTTAACAGGGTGAACCATTCAGCAATAACTATCATTCGTGTGATTGGAAGGCTCCTTCCAAACCATGGGTACTGCAAATTGCGTACAACGATTTTTTTCTACATCTACACAATGAGTTTAGATGAACACTTAATGCAACATATGTGAGGTACCCATTTCTTGTCCTAGTCTCCTATCTAACAGCCAAAATAATTAAAATGTTTCTTTTCTTAGCAGATAATTGAAAGCTTTCTGGAAGCAAATATCACTTCTCCGCAAATATAACACAAGTTATCCAGATTATTTAAACACTGACGAGACATATCCTATGTTTATAGTTATCAGAAGACAGCCAGATCAACATATACAAAATACAATTGACATTGAAGCACTTATGGATACAACAGCACAATACAGCATAACCACTTCCGAACAACAAGTCATAACAACTAAAACCTCTAAATCACAGTGTAGATGGCCATGATTTTACAAAGCCTCAACGCTACTGATAACGTGGGAAACACGAGCAGCAGGAGTAGCCAAGCAAAATATTTCACTGTGTTATGAGACTTATGACACGCCTCCGAAGTGTTAACAAGTGTATGGATGATTGGGGGCTGTATTTTCTGCAAACACCTAAATTTCAGAGCATTGCTGTAACGCAAAAACAAGAGCTAATCTGCAAATTTCAAGGTTAGTTTTGGATTTAGCTGCCCCGAAATAACAAAGTTAAATTAAGATTTATTTTCGTAACATTTTGAGTGCTGAACAGTTTAATCATTTCAGTACCGAGAGAAAAGAAGGAGCCTCAGAAACAAGACATGTTTCTTGTCTCGTTTGAGCTCATTAGTTGTAAGCGGGGCACGGACACAACCGATCATCTATTTCTAAAAGACCTGTACCCAAATCATCGACAGAAAGCAATCATCATTGTCATTTATAAAAAATTATGTCGACCTTTTATCTTATCAGTTTCAGTTTATCTACTATTAGGATATATTTACAAAAGTTTTCTCGACCATTTTACTCTACCGTTTGAAAATCTACGATTTGGACGAATATTAAATTTTTAAAATGTGCTGTCAATACATATGTAAGGGTTTTGGTCTGTGTCTTATAATAATAAATTTATCCCTCCGTTTTAGGGAGGTTAGACAAATCGTACCCTGAAACTTTACATATTTATTACAGTTATAAAAACCCCCACTTTTTTTGATGGATACGTAACATTACTCCGTCATGAGACGAGGTTACTTATCTCTGGCTCGTCCGTAGGGGTTGCCGCACCTTCTTAAAATTCTTTTACAAAGATGTTCCGAGGTCTATTCAGTCCGAGTCTTCCGAAAATTTTATCTTTTAAATATATTTTATTAAGGGTAATCAATGCCAAATTTATTTATATTCATATTATGTACTTCCTCACAACTTATTGATGTTGGTCTGCTTAATTTATTTAACTTTACTTGCTACATCTACTGCCGGATCAAGTTTTGGAAAAGTAACAAAAAGCTTTATTGTTTTCCTGCTTCCTTGCTCTCGAGATCTTCAATGTTCTTAGTTGCCTTCTGAGGTCACACGCACGCTTTATTGTTTCGCAAGATTACGGATATTAACTTTTTAACTCTAGGTTTTTCTTTTTTTACAAATTTTCCATTCTTTCCATGTTAGCTCTCAGTATGCTATGCTAGCCTCTATTTCGCAGATCTAGTGTTTCTCTTTACATCTTCCGTCTCTCTTCTCTCCTCTCTCCTCTCTCTCTCTCTCTCTCCCTCGTTCATCTCTCCTCTCCTCTCTCTCTCTCTCTCTCTCTCCTTCTCCTCATCACTTATTCTCTCTCTCCTTTTACTATTTCTATATATATTAACTATAATACTATCTTATACTTATATTAATCTGTTACTCTATTTTATATATATCATTATCTATAATAGTATATATAATATACATAATATCATTATTATTAAATATATATATAAATATATCTATTTACTTATCTATTATTTATTCTATACTATATATTACTTATCATTTCTCATTCCAAAACCTTTCTATATTTCACTTCGTATTCTCGCTCTTTCTCGTCTCGTGCAACCGTCTGCTGCTCTTCTTCTCTTTCCTCATCATACTCTCTCTCGGACGTAGAAGGGGCGCCTGGTTCGCTAAATAAGTTGCAACATTCCTTACACAATCTCTGTAATTCATTCTTATGCCTCGGCACTTTTCACACACTCATTTTCTACAATACTGGCTAAGAATGCTTGTTTAAATCGGATACAAAGGTTGATAGGGTTCTCGTTGACACGGTCTATTTATGGCTAAACATTTACGTAACACCAAAATACCTATAAATGTTAAAATAGATATTTGCAATAGCACAATGGCCAGGGGATAAAAAAAGGACAATACACAAAAACAAGTGATTTTTATCTGTTTGTCAACTAAAGCTTATTCAGGTTTTTTTATGCTTGGACTGGATACATCTAAATTTTTTTTAATTAGTCTAACATCCTTCAATGCTAACCTTACCTTAAATTGAGGAATATGTTTAATGTAATAATAATGTACTAATAACTAATCTAATAAATAGGATATAATAGATAATAATATAATTCAATACTAGCACATAAAATAAAAATATATAAAATTAAAAATACACGCATAATTAAATATAGTTTTAATGTTTATTTACATACATAAAATCACATGTTAATGAATAATAATTAATTAATAAATTTTAATTGTAATTAATTCCAATAAGATAATTAATAATGAATAATAATAATGAATTATAGTAATTAATTAATTATTAATATATAATAAGATAATAATATGTTAATATGTGGGTAATGAAATATAAAATAATTCTAGTACCCTATATAAACGGATCATATAGCATCATAGAATACCGTGGAGTGAGAGACCTGAGCTTTATAGTGAATCGTTTGCAGAGAGAAGACTAGACGCGAGAGAGAGGAGAGGAAAGAACATTCTGCAGATAGACTCTCTGATCTGAGGAGCGTCCATCTCTCGAGTGATGCGAGACGCTCTCGAAGTACTCGATTCTGCGTCGAGAGATCGGAGCGATCTGACTGCAGTAGACTGATCGATCTCTCTCTCCTCTCTCTCTGCTCTGCTCTCTCTCGCTCTCTTCTCTCTCTCTCTCTTCTCCCCTCTCTTCACTCTCTACTCCTCTTCTCTCTCTCTCCTCTCTCTTCCATTTTCATTTTCCACTTATGCATTTAATGACTTTAATTCACTTTATTTTTTTTTCCTTTAGAAGCTTTTCCTTCCTTTTAATAATAATATTCCATGCTTTCTTCTTCCATTGTTATGATTATGTTTCTTCTTCTTCTTCTTCTTCTTCTTCTTCTTCTTCTTCTTCTTCTTCTTCTTCTTCTTCTTCTTCTTCTCTTCTCTTCTTCTTCTTCTTCTTCTTCTTCTTCTTCTTCTTCTTCTTCTTCTTCTTCTTCTTCTTATTATTATTATTATTATTATTATTATTATTATTATTATTATTATTATTATTATTATTATTATTATTATTATTATTATTATTATTTTATATTATTATTATTATTATTATTATTATTATTATTATTATTGTTATTTTATTATTATTTTAATATTCATTCTTTTCCTTATTCTTCA
This sequence comes from Trachelipus rathkii, assembly GCA_015478945.1. NCBI lineage: Eukaryota > Metazoa > Arthropoda > Malacostraca > Isopoda > Trachelipodidae > Trachelipus > Trachelipus rathkii. The sequence continues at coordinate 2,159 of JABUQX010041147.1, read as the reverse complement.
AGTAATTTGGCAACAACGTATAGTCGTATACAGTCATCAACGACAATGGAGCGAATAGCATGGAGTCTCGAACTTCTGAAAGAAACATGGATTTTATCAATTTTTAATAAATAAAACACTTTCCAACGTACCTCACAGCATAGCAAATTTTAAAAATTTACACCCTTACTTTTCAAACGCACGATGAAGTTGCTCATAATTTAACCGAATACGTTGCTACAGGCTATCATATTTTGTTGACTATATCATAAACTTTGCTTTGAAGATCATTTTCTTCAACGATTAGCATTGCATAAACTAAAGTTTCCATGTGGTTCAAGAATTAAAATTCAAGTCATTTCCACCAATTCACTTAATAGGGTAATTTGCGTTCAAATGGTGGATTTCAATTCCAATAGCTTGTGTAACTGACCTATCATGCAAAAACGAAGTGTTCACTTCCCGTCGTAATTGTAGTGGTATGTCTTCCAGATGCTCAGGGGGTATTTTGTAGAAACCGTATATAGCCTTCCTCAGCAGGAGGCTGATATTTCAAACAACACACACACACACACACACACACACACACACATATATATATATATATATAGTAATAGTATATATGATTAGGCATATATATATATATAGATAATAGTATTATGATATGTAGATATAATATATGATATTATAGGATAAGATTTTAGATAGTATGAGAGAGAGGAGATGTAGTAAGAGATATTTAGGATGAGATGAGTAGAGAGAAGAGATATATACAGAGAGAGGGATAATATATATATAGTATATATAGAGAGAGAGATGAGAGAGAGGTATAGAGAGATGTAAGATTGACTATGGGAGGAGATGAGATATAGATGGAGAGGAATTTCATGACAACCAGTCACTCATTATTTCGATAGCGTTACTAATTCTTTTATTCTAAAAATAATTGAGTTGGTGATTAGTAAAGGTAATACCTTTAAACATAATATAGATTAGTTTATTGAGTGATAATATAGTTGGTCTTTTATGCTTATTTGTATTATATTGATAATGAATTGAGGGCATTATAATTAGCGGATGTGTTAGAAAATTTTAGAACAATAAATATGATTTTTTAAAGATGAGGATATCTCGAAAGTCAGTCGGAGCCTTGTGTGTGGGTCATCATTGGAAAACACTTTTCCGAACATCGAGTTAGACAGGCTCGACTGTGTCTTCCATGATGCGGGAAGGTAACGAAGTTAAGGTCTTTAGAAGGAGGGGTTGGGATGGAGCGAAGTGGGTGTGGGAGTTGGTGTGTGGTGGGTGGGGGGGGCCGTGGATGGTGTAGTGTGGAGTTTCTATAAGGGGAAGACTGGATGCAGTTTGCTAATTGGAGACCCCCTCTATGATTACCCGTACCTAGATCGGACTTTTCAAAATAGAATTAAAAGAAACGATTGGAGAGGTATGTTATCCAATGCTCAGAGTGAGTTGTATTGTGGATTGTAGTGGAGTAGATAGAGAGAATTGATGTCTACAAAATGTTGATTCAGATGTGGATTGTGCATGTGGGTACAGATGATATAGGACATAGTAAGGTCAGGAACGTATTAATAGCAGATTTATAGGAGACTTGCATTCAGAAGATCGGAAAAGCCTAAGGTGGAAGAAGGGTGCATGAATTTCTTGGGATTTTTACCTAAGTTTAGGTGCACGGTTCGGAATGAGGATGTTAGGGTCTTAGGTTTGTATAATTTGTGCAGATAGGGTGGATTGGTAGGAAATTATAGTTTTTTTTGCCAGAAAATATTGGTTTTTGGATTTGTGGAGAGAAAGTTCTGGATAAAGATCTTTTTGCAGCGGGTGTTCGTGTTGTGTGTTTGGGGGTTTTGCCTGTGGGTAGTCGGGTTGGAGAATGTGGGTGGTGGGGGTGTCGTTTGTGTGTCGCTCGCGCTCGCGGTTTGATGGGTGCAAGAAGATATTAAGTATCATTGGGAGCTACCAGTATGCGGGAGAAGTATTATTGAGTTTATGAGCGAAAGAAAACTTGTATAGGGTAAAGTTGATGTGAAGGGTTGTAGATAGATGGAGAATCTGAATAGCTCGGTAGTGATGAACGAATAATTTAGCATATTATTGGATAAACTTGGAGCTGTAATAGTGGAGAGTGTCGTTAGATATTAGAATAATCTCCCTGG
>JABUQX010041146.1:17500-35782 GCA_015478945.1 Trachelipus rathkii | reverse complement strand
GAGAGTGTATATTGTATATGAAAATCGGGTTGTCATGCATAAAGAATAAATCTTAAAATTTTGTTGTGTGGACTTTATAGGTATTTAGGCAATGAGTTTGTTTATGAGCGTATTAGAATTTCGGCTCTCTACAGCATGAAGTGAGATAATTAGTGTGCTACCATTGAATTGTACCTAAGGTACATTTTGGAGATGACAGCGCAGGATCTATATCTTTAAATGAGGTATCGAATTTTGTTACAAAAGTGTAAATGTTAACTTTTTTTAATGTAATTTGTGTAATTTCTTTATTCTAATTTACAAGCTGTAGCCTTCAAAAAAGCTTATTGTTATTAATTGAATTAATTAAAGCCCATTTGTTGGAAATAGGTTGTTGTATTCAATAAATCAAATTAATATTTCTTAATTGGGGTCTTTCTATGTAGGTAATATACTGTTTTAAGAGTTCTTGTGGGGGAGGTGTTGGAGATATTATTTTTTATATTCTACCGCCGCAACCTTGTAAAAGGTAATTATTATTGGTACCACGAATTATTTGGTGTGAAAGTTATCGAATAATGTGGGAACAAACAAGGTAATGGTCATAGGCCTTTATATTCTATAATTTGGATATAGTAAGTGGATTAGAAGCAGTCAATCGTAAAAGTTCTAATCCGTCTTAATCAATTTATTATTTTGTTATATAAATGAATTTAGTGATGAAATATAACTTTTGTTGTCTAGAAATTAACTGATTCGAGGTTATATCTCATAATTAGTGGATGATGTTGGTAGTCTACTTTAAGTTAATGTGATCAGCAGTTTCGAGTATAATTTGAGGAGTAGGTTATGTGGAGCTGTCATATACTTACTTAGAGGAATAAATTAATTATTGAAGGATTTGACAGGTTGTATGATTGAAAGAAGTGACTGTAAGTTATTGTATATGCCTTCATCATTATTCATGTTTTATGTGTGTAATAGTCAAAAATTCTAAATAGTTGTAGTTATAATATATACTTGTATCATTTTAAAAACCTATGTAAGATACAAGGCGTATGTTCTATAGCTTCTAGTATATATTAATATTGTTATGTGAGCCTTTTAGGTAATTAGGGCAGTGGTATTGGTATTGAGTAAGCTCATATAATGATTCTATAGAGTCATCTCCAGACTTTAATATAAATATTTACATTTGATTGGATATTCTTGTTGGAGTGCTTACCTTCCTTATCGAAAGTTTCTGAATTATTATTAAGGGTTATTGTGTAATATGGGCAATCTGCTAGATAAGATATTTGTATATTACAAATTTATTGTTAGATGCGTATCTGAGATTGGCATCAGAGTCTTTTCAAAGATACTTTTAAACATATTGTTAGGTCCTGCTTATAAGGTGATAAAGGCGTAGTATACAATAAGCTTATTTATATTGTTACATGCAGACTTTTGTGGTAGAGAAAGATAATTAAATAAATAAGCCATATAATTTGTTATATTTGATATAGATCCATGTTATAAGAACTTTTGTTTGGAAACAATCTTGCAGTGGTATATTCCAGAGAATAAATGCGTAAGGTTTGCGCGCTTGTTGGCGTAATTTTATGTGATATCTGGTTTTTATGATGTGGTATTAGCTAATTCAAATGTGAACACATCCAGAAAATTTGAGTTTTTCTATATATAATGATGAATTGTGCGTTTATTAAGATTATACGGGCGTTATCTAGCATAAGAACATTAGCGGCGCTCTATGAATGTGAGTGAATTATTATAGCAGGTGTTTGAGGTATCTTGCGTATTATCAAATAATTCTAAATTTGTTATAAAATAATTGGTATTCTTGTTGGATCGGTTTCAAGATAATAATTTGGGCTCTTAGGTAAATTTCTAGGTCAAAGTGTGATGAAGCTTGCATGTAACAACTGTAAAATATTTACAATTTGATGTAGTAATAAAGCGTAGTCAAGCTTATTTATATTGTTATATGTGTAATTTTAAATAATTCTAAATTTGTTATAATATGTGTTCTTGCTGGATCGGTTTCAGATAATAATATTGGCTTTAAGCTAATTTAGGCAGATTTTTAAGGTATCTAATTTGCACTAACTGTAAAATTTTTAGCAATTTGACTGTAGTAATGAGAAGCCGTAGTTCCAGAGCTATTTTATTGTTGTATATGTCGTATTATCGAAATAATTCTAAATTTTTATAATATGTATTCTTGTTAGATCGGTTTCAGATAATAATTTGGGCTCTCATATAATTTAGGCAGTTTTTTGACGTATCTTATTTGCACAACTGTAAAATATTTACAATTTAATGTAGTGATAAAGCGTAGTCAAGCTTATTTATTATTGTTATATTGTGTAGTAAATTATTATTTTATTTTTGGTTAGTAATATGTTATTTTTGTTAGATCGGTTTTCAGATAATAATTTGGGCTTTTAGGGAATATAGGCAGCAGGTTTTTTAGGTATCTAATTTGCACAAACTGTAAAAATATTTACAATTTTGATGTAAGTGATAAAGCGTAGTCAAGGCTTTTTATATGTTATAGATTTTAACCCTGTCATAGTCATGAGATTATATTAAAATTTGGTTGTAAGGTGGATTAATCGATCAAATGTAAATGTCTTAATATTATAAAGTTGTATAAAATGTTATAATATGTGTTGATTATTCTTGTGAGTTCGGTTTCTATAACATGTATAATAATATTCATGATTTTGGGTGGAGCTCTTAAGTAATGGTTTATAAGTTCATCAGGTTGGATTAGGTATCTCGAGATGTCAGTTGAAATTAAACAAGTTTGGTGCTGTACTGTAGGTAATGATTTAATCCTCTACGATATATTGGGTGGATGTGAGTGATATTTACAGTGAACGTTAGTGTCCACATGTTTATATTATTAATGGTGTTTATATGTAGCCCCGAATTTTGATAGTTTAAGGTAGTAATATAAAAATAGATCGTCCAAGTACATATATGGTCGCTATGTATATATGTAGTAAGGTGCAGTTTGTCTTGGTGTTGGATAGGTTCAGAAAATAATTTTGGGGTCTCGCTTATGAGTTATATTCTAAATAAGGATACCGTTTTATTTGTATGTTATATATATCGGTTATCACCATCTTGGGATAAATATATCGGTTTAGACTTGTAATAAATATAAATTGTGTGATATTAAAATTGTAATTTGGCATGGTGTATATTGAGATGAGGGTTATTTAATTATTTCGTTCCACACCTACTGTAATATGGATATATACTCTATACATATGTTATTCCCGACTTTGTTAGGGTAGATAAAGTCGGAAGTCAAAGATTAATATATTCTAATTGGTGTCTTAATAAAGGGTTAAATATATAGGCAGTTTTCATGAGTAGAGTATTCTTATAAATATTGTTCATCAATCATTAAAGTAAATATTATTATGTTTAAGTAACAATATTTAAAGATATAGTGATAAAGCCTAGTGAAGCTTATTTATATTGTTATAGATATAATTGGGGTGCTTGTATAAAATAGGTAATATAAATTGACCAGTTTCTTTTATATGATGGAGGGTTATTTATAATTGGTTATTTAGCTCATCAACTTCTATAGTAATATGAGGTTATCGTTTACCAATTTCCAAGTATAGGTTGAGAGATTTGAGCGGAGCGTTAATAACACATAATTTAATTGACAAGCAGCTTTGAGGTATCTGTTTTGCACAACTGTAAAATACTTTCATAATATTGTAATATAAGTTAGTTGAAAATAAAGCCGTCATGAAACTAGCTTTATGTATATTGAGAGTATTAATATTGTTGAGTTTACTATAGTTATTGAGATAGTAATTACCATCGAGAGGTTTGTTTTTACTCAAAGATAATAATGCTAATTTTTGGGTTGCTATATTGTATTAGAGGTTCTCAGAATATATAATTTTGAGGGCTCCGTAGTGTAATTATAAGTAAGTGACTTTTTGAGGTATTCGAAATATAACTACATGCTTGTAAAAATTATAAATATATAAGTTTAATTTTAAAATTTATGTTTACTACAATGCCTTGTAATAATTATCTAGATAAATAATAATCTTCTTGTTATATGTGTATTTTGTTGTAAAACTTTATGTTAGATTATTGAGAAATATTCAGATAATAAAATATTATGGTAGCTATCCTAGGTTGGAATCAGGTATTCTTGTAATGAATATTGGGCACAGGCCTTTTGAAGATGGTAATCATTAATTAATGCATAACACTAAGTCTGTAGAGGAGATAAGGAGTTGTCATATTTTTGAATGTACCGATAGCCCATGATAAAGAGCAGTAGTTAGACAAATATGCGTAAGAGTATGGTTATATGAGCGGTAGTTCGTAAGCCCATGATTTATCTAAATTAATTATTTCTATATATGATGTAGTTAAAATTGGTATTCACATGTATGGATAAAATATTTGTTATATTATAGTGTATTTCTCAGATAGTTATGGATATCGAGGAGTATCATGTACGTAGCGTAGCAAAGTGGTATGAAATGGTTGGGTGAATGGTATGATCCGTTATTTTGCAGAGATTACTCTGGAGGTTTAAAATTATGTTGACCATTTCAAGCTGAGACATAGATAAGTGATACCGCAGTTGAAGTTCAAGGTGCACTTTGTAATATTAATAATATGTGCTGATTAAGTGTTAAAGCCATAATTATCAAATATATTTACATAAGTTATCCAAGAATGAACAAGATAATTGATCCAATATGATTGATACAAGTTCTGGTTTCTAGTAATAATAATTTGGGCTTCTAGGTGAATTTAGCAGGTTTTTGAGGTTTCTAATTTGAACAACTGTAAGATATTTATCATTAATTTTAAAGTAATAGTAAACTTGTGAGATTTAGAAGAGCGTTTAGCTCAAGAATGTCTTATTTTCATAAGTTAATATGTTTTATGAGTGTTTGTATTAGGGATATAAATTAAGAGAATCATGTATTTATTGAAGGTTTATCGTTTATGAGAGAAACCTGCATATTTGTACCCAGTTATAGAATGTAGTCATTTGTTGGATACTTCATAGTTTAACACACCCAAACAAATTACGTTTCCTTTATAATTTGCTACTTTTTATTAAATGATCTTACAGATCTTGATGATTATTTTAAACCTGCTACAATAATTTTTAATCTTTTATAATACGACGTTTAAAACGGTAGTGACGTGCGCCATTTCCGGTCGAAAACCTTAGATATGCAACCATGCACACAAGACACCCCATACCATTTAAGATTTTATAGGTATATGGTTAGTTATTATAAGCCTATATGTACACTGTAGCTTTAGTATAGAAAAGTTTTGAAAACCGGATACCTTTGTTTATAGTAATAAAAAAAAAATAGGTTTTTGATGTGTAATAATTATACTGATTGTTAACTAATACTTGTTATTTGGAATGGCAGATTACAATTTGGGTAATTGTAGTTGACTTTAGTTAATGCGGAGTCATTGCTTTTTTTTATCAGGTTTGTTTACTCAGATAAATAATATATGTATATGGACTTTATAAAGTATATTATACTATAGATGTCTCGATGGTCTTATTATAGAATGGGAGTTAATTCTTTGTATTGGCAATAGCATATTCACTGTTAACAAATAATAAATTTGGGTCTACTACTTGGAATGGGTAACAAGTGGTATTTAAAGAGGCGTAGTGTTTGAGTTCTGAGGTTTATTCATATAGTTTTATATATTGAAGCTAGATAACTGTATACAGATTAAATATATTCTTAACATATTGTTATTAGGATGTAACTTGAATGTTATATATAGCGTTTAGTCAGAAGCTTATTTAGTATTGTTTATCCTGGTTTCAAGAAAATATTGTTGTTGAGAGGACTTAAAATGAGTATATTATAATATTGTGGTACTAGTAATATATTGACGAGTTATCTTTGTTATATTTTGGCCACTCAGGATCGGTATATTCAAGAATAAATTTATACATATTGGAGGCATGCTTAGCATAATAAGTTATTTAAAGCTGATTTACAGTATTGTTTTGATAGTTGTAATTCTATTTAAAATAATTTTGTACCAAAATTCTTTTGATATAAATTATTTACGAAAATCTTTGTATAAAGGTATGGATCGGATTAAAGCGATAAGAATAGCACTTATATATTATTATTTTGTGATGAGCTTCCAATAGGAGGTAAATTTAATACAATAGCAGGTTATATTTCGAGCGAGATATTATTTGATTATAGTTGACCAACCCGTTGATTTAAGATATTGAGTTAAGTATTGATGTAGCCTGATAGTTATATCGAGAGAAATAAATCAAGTCTTGTGAGGTTTCATCTCACTATTATTAAATTTAGGCAGTTTTGTGACTTATATCAATTTTAATTTGCTACACATAATTCTGGTCAAATATATATTTACAATTTAATGTAGTGATAAAGCGTGATCAAGCTTTGTTTTCAATTTCATTTTGAAGTATACTTCAATTAACAATAATTAATTTAGGAGGCTATTCTAGGAGTATAAATTCTAAATTTTGTTATTGTGATACAGGTAATTGAAGAAATTACTGTAGATTATTTCACACACTTGTATATATATGACATTTGATATGTGGGTTTTACAGTTAATAAATTTGAGAGGCCTCTTACCATAGGTTAAATTTTATATGTCACAGAGTTATTGTTTAGAGTTACTAATATATATAATTTCTGCAACAATACTTTGATAAATAATGTATTATTTTCGATCGAGAGTTTAAATTGTTGAGGTGTATATACCTAGATAATAAGTCGTTGTTGGCTTTCAAAGGCTTTATTTTATGAGACATGTGAGTTTATAATTTGTGGGAGGTATTAATTTAAAAAATTAATTTTGCAAATATAAGATATATGTTCAATATGTAGTACAGATTCGAGTAGTCTACTGGTTTGAAACACAAGATGGTTCTCGAGTACAGATAACTTATTTTGGTGAGTCTTCGCTTAGGTATAATTTTGATGGTAAGAGTATCTATATAAAGTGTTAAATCTTAGAAATATTACTATTCACAATTTCTGTAAAGTACTTATGATTGAGGGAGACTGTGTTTAATAAGTAATGATTAATATTGGGCCTTTAAAAGGTGTGGTGAGAGTATCAAAATTGATATGTGCTTATATTTTTTGTTATGATTAATGTATTTTTCTTGTTTACAGTATCTTTTGGGTGCATTGCAAAATATAATAATTTTTGGCATTAGGTAATTTAGTACGCCAGGTGGTGATGTAGTGATTCTGGAATAAAGCGTTGTCAAATGCTTGTCTATCACTGTATAACATGAATTTTAGCATATTTAATGATTGGTATGGTAGAATCAAATATCGAAAAAGAGATGAACGCTTATATTTAATTATTTGTTTTATTAATATTTTCTGTTTTTGTATGTAATAGTCAAATAATTCTAGAGAGTGTTTTGTATGAAATAATAATTTTGGTAGTCATCCAGGGTTGTATTATAGAGATTATATTTAGAATAGACATAGGAGATTTTTGGAGGGAGAATTGCTTGGTAATTTAGGAAACAGTTTTTGTCTGAGGAAATCTTTATTTGCGACAACTGTAAGAATATTTAGCAATGTTGATGTAGTGGATAAAGCGTAGTCAAGCTTTTGTATATGGTTATGTGTGTAATATCAAATAATTCCTATAATTTTTTATATATGTTAATTTTTTTCATCGGTTTCAGGATAATAATTTGGGCTTTCTTAGGTAATTTAATGGGCGGTTTTTGAGGTTTCCTAATTTGAAGAACTGTAAACGATATTTAATAATATATTGTTGTACCCAACTCGACTGAGTGAAGTAGTAAGTCGAGCTAATCTTATATATTGTTATATTAGGTTGTGTAATAATGATAATAATAATTATTGTTAAAATTCTGAAATATATAAGTAAATATTACCTTAGCATTTGTCTTTTGAGAGTAAGAGATTTAGGTTTCTTGACTGAGTAATTATATGTGGTGTTGAGCTGATAGAAGTATAATAGTGGCTCAAGTATATTTTGGAGAGTATACTTAATTTAGTGCCCACGAATACTGTAAAGAGTAATCTTTCATATTAAGAAATTGTAGTCTATGATCAACGTAAATGTCGTAAAGTCAAAGCAATTCTTATTGATAGAGTAGTTTATGATTAGAATTCGAAAGTAAGATCTACTTTAGCATGTGTCATTAAATTTTTGTTTTGATGATGATTTTTGCCTAATCTATCTTCTTTGGACGCTGTAGTCGCTGATAGATCATGAGTTTAAAATATCTTATATCACTTTGTTTCATAAATCTGTGGTGAACTCTTAGACTAGAGGAAAGGAGAGTATTTAATTTTTAGTGATTCAAGTCTAAGCAGACTTTGTATATAATATGAGCTTGGACATATTATTGTGAGGTAGGTGATGATTCTATTTGTAACGCTAGATCTAAAGCTTAATTACAAAATAATTCTAATGATACTTACTCTGTAGTGTTAAAGCGTAATTGGGCTTATTTTATGATTTATATTAGAGATATATATAAATAATGAGTATATGTTAAAAAAAATAATAAATTTTCAAATTCTGGTCTAGGTATTTGAGATGTTCTGTGTTCTCTGGATGAGATAAATCGGGTTTTGCAGACTTACATTTGAAGGATTAAGAGGTACACGTTGCATGGGCTTATTGTTGAAGAAGGTACTAGCTTTTTGTAAAGGTTTATGGCAACATGTTGAGGCACTGGAGGTATATGATATCAAGATTTTTGTAACAGATTTGTATTATGTCTCTAATAAAAGCCGTTAAGTACAACGAGTCACTCAATGCTTATTTATTATTGTTTTCTATATGTGTAATCATCAAATAATTCCTAAATTGGGTTGATAATATGTAAAATTTGTGTCAATTTTTGAAGTATTCGGAATTTTCAGTACTATATAATAATTTGGGACTAAAATTATTGTTATATTTTATAATATGTTGGTCTGTGTTTTTTATGGTTATTGAGTATCCTCAAGAAATATCACACAACTTGTATGGGAGCCATATATGTTATGGTTTGGTGGAGAGCGAGCTACGATGGGGTCAAACCTCCATTTTTTATTCAAAAGGTGTTAAAAGTTCTCTAACCGTTTACCAGCAAACCGATCTTGAAGGTTTGGTAAAAATCTAAATTTTATTAGTTGTATATATAATAGTGTATTCTGTGTTGGGAATCGGTTACAGATAAAATAATATAATTTTGTTGATGTGCTTTTGGTGAGTAGATTATATGTATGGTTGTCCGAGTTTTCGGTGTATTGTCCAGTGATTCAATAAAATTTTAAGCGGACATTTAATCTAGACGGTATTTAGGCGATTTTGGAGAATTCTTTACAAGTATACTTAATGACATGAGTAGTAATTTAAAAGCGTAGTCAAGTCTCTATCTCTATTTTAGAATGGTAGTGATATTAATCGCTAATTGAGCCCGTAGTCTCAAGCCTTAAATTATATAATTAATTCTTATAATTTAGTTATAATATGTGTTCATGTTTAAGTTTATTTCAGAATTAAAAATAATTTTAATAGAGTCCCTTTGTGTTAATAAATTTAGAAGGTATTTATCCTGTGTTGGAAGCATCGAGTATTTTTCTGAGAGTAAGATAGTAGGGTGAATAAGAAACATACCTGTTAAAATGATATTTACAAAATTTGATATATAAATAAAGGATTAAACGACTTATTTGATATTTGTTATTAAAGAATGAATATTTTAAATAATTCTAAATTTGATTATATTATGTTGTTTCTTGGTTGGATCGGTTTTTCAGATTAATAATATTGGCTTTAGCTAATTTAAATGCAAGGTTTTTAAGGTATCTAATTTTCACAAAACTGTAAAATATTCACAATTTGGTTGATGGTTAGTCAGACTACCTTGACTAGGAAAGCGTGAGGCTGGTCAGCTTATTATGTATTGTTGAGTCAGTACTCTTGCCTTCTGCTGTCATGGTATATCAAATAAAATTCTAATGTGGTTATAATATGAATATTCTTGTTGGATTGGTTTTCAGGATTAATGAATTTTGGGGCCTTTAGGTAATTAAGGGCCAGTTACTGAGGGTGTCCTAAATTTGTACAAACTGTAAAATATTTGACACCCTTTGATGTAGGGATAAAGCGTATTCAAGCTTTTTTATAATTGTTATATGTGTAATATCCAATAATTCTAAATTTGTTATAATTGGTATTCTTGTTGGATCGGTTTCAGATAATAATTTGGGCTCTTAGGTAATTTAAGCAGGTTTTTGAGGTATCTAATTTGAACAGCTGTAAGATATTTACAATTTGATGTACTGATAAAGCGTAGTCAAGCTTATTTATATTGTTATAGTGTGTATATATAAAATTAATTCTAAATTTGTTTTATAATATGCATTCTTGGTGATCGGTTTCAGAAAATAATTTGGGCTCCTAGGTAATTTAGGAAAGGTTTTTGAGGTATCTAATCTTCACGACATCTGTAGAAATATAAGCATTATCAATTGTAGTGATTAAAGCGTAGACAAGCTTAATTTATATTGTTATATGTGTAATATCAAATAATTCCTTATTTTTTATATGTTTTCTTGTTGGATCGGGTTTCAGATAATAATGTTCGGCCATTAGGTAATTTGGACGCTGGAGGTTTTTGAGGTATCCTAATTACATTACAACTATAAATATTTCATTTACAGGTAGTGAATAAAGCGTAGTCAAGCTGTTTTTTTTATATGGTTATATGTGTAATATCAAATACATACCTAATAGTGTTGTTATAATATGCCTTTTATTTACTGGTGAAAATTGATAAGCGCCATCGGGTTTTCTGAGTAGGTATAATTTTTGGTGCGTCTTTATGTGTGCACTATAACCGTGTAAGCGCTTATTTGAGAGAGTATTTGAAATGTAGTGTAATATAATATAGGCAGAGTCAAGCCTCTGTAAGATTATTATAATCTATTTGTGATAGTAATACTATGTGTGAATATGAAAAAAGAGCCCCCCTGAGGAGAGTAGTAACTTCCAATGACATATATTTTTGGTATTAATTATATATATAGTTGATATTCATTTGTAAGCGAGATTACGGTTAATAATTCCTATCACTTTGTTAGCTTTATTTATATATATTTCGAACATAACTCTAACACTTTCAAATTGATACTATTAACAAATACCCAAGACCTTTTATTTGTAGGCGCACTTTAGCCATTTCCAATCTATGTCATAATTAAATCCATTTGAATTGCGTTCGTGAAGTACCTTGCAATTCTTACTTCTCCAATTTGAAAGAATGGCTAAATATATCATTGCATCCTGAATTTCCTTTCATCACAACTAAAACGGTTTTTATGTTGAAAATTAAATAAATAAGTTTATTTTTTCTCAGACAATTTCAGCTTCAGATTTTAGACCTCTTTTATCACAACGAAAACGGTTTTAATTTTGCAAATTAGACAAATAAGTTTATTTTTTTTAGGCAATTTCTACTGATAATATTTAGACCTCTTCCTCTATATAGTTAATTTAAACAAACAACAGAAGTATTTTACTTAAAATAATAAGTATACTGTTTGAATGACATTAAAATTCATGACGCTATATTCTATCAAGCTTCCTATTCCCAATGTAATATTATTTTCTTTAACTAATAGCATGAAGATGATCAAGATAGTTTCGCATCTTCTACCTAAATATTGATGAGTCATATCACAAAAAAAAGCAGTACTAATTTTTTTGCTATTTCAAAATATGTAAATAAATATAAAACAAGTCCAGAATAGATTTAAAGACAACAAAGTTTCTGAAAGAAGAGGAGAGGTGGTCAATATTCGAACTATTTTATTTACAACAACACAAACATTTTCGAACCAAAATAATGGTAAAACTTCAGATAGAAATATGTGTGTGTATATGCGTGTAGGTAAGTATGTGTGAGTGTTTTTTTTTGCGACAATTCACCAAGAAAAGACATTCAATAGTTTGTAATGTTGTAACTTTTGTTCCATTTATTCTCCAAGTGCTGATGAAGTTGACAAAGATGTTGATAACCATCTCCTTTACCAAATATGTCTTATTATTTGGTGGGCATATGTGGGCTTTATATTCTATAATTAAAACGCATTAATTAACCTGTAGTAAATACAAGGCACATAAAATTAGTTGCAAGATAAATAAATAACGTAGACAAGATCAATATTTCAGAGAAGGGCATCTAAAACCATATTTGACATGTTTCGTTGTAATTAGAGTAATAATTACACAAACCAAACTCTATTAAAGTAACTACAGCATTTAGTAAAAGAAAACATATCAAATATATGCTAATATACAAATATAAATGCTATCTTTCGAGTTTTAACCTTTTACGATATTCACACGCATTAATATAGATGTGATTGGTTTCAAATAGTTAAGAGAGAGTTCAATATTGCTGCTATAAAATTATGTTATAGTAAGGGATAACGCACTATATGCGCTGGGAGTTACACAAAAGATTTCAGAACTTAATTTGCGTTTTACCATTTTGACAATAGGTTTTCATGATCCATGTTTGAAAAAGAGACGTTAAAAAAAGATATATCGTATGGCAAACAATGTAGGTCTTTTAATCCATGCCCAGCCTATTTTCCAAGTTGAGAATATAAACTAGATTTAATTTACAAAGCAGATTTTTATTCAGATATCACAGATGTATAGCAGTAAATCATATGCTTTCAAAATTGTTGAAAATAATAGGCTCACTTCATATTGCAGTGGATCATTCAACACCTGTTGCTTTAGAACAAGGAAGTTTCTTGAAAATGCTAAATACTTAAAATTTTGTTGATTGTAAAAAATTTATTGAGCACAAGGATCAATGGCATCGGCAATAATCCATATGAATGTTGCATTTTTTTTGAAAAGAGTCAGAAAAAGAAATATTTGAGGGACTTGTGGTTATCAAGGGAAAATTCGTAAAATAGATTAGCTTTAATTTACTGATAAGCTTTGTGCAAGTCTATTTGATCAAGTTTAAATTCTTTTGAGGCTGATTATCCATATAAAAAGTGGAAGATATTCTTTATAAGAATGGATGTGCGAAGATATATGTTGCTTAACTTAGTAAAACAGTTTTCATCTTTAAAAACGCAATTTTCAGATTTACCAAAGAATCAAGGGCATCGGCAATAATCCCATGGAAAATGATTTGCTTTTTTTTTAAAAGAGTCAGAAAAAGAAACTATTTGAGTGACTTGGGTTATCAGTATCTAGGCATTCGTAACACAGCTGTAAAAAATAATAGTTTTCTTTCTGATAAGAACTCTTTCCGCATTCATATCTGAATCCGCGGATATTAAAATTAATTACTATGAGGATATAACAATAATAAAGTGGAAGATATTCTTAAAGCAATCGATGTGCGAAGATATAATGTTGGTATAAAGGAAAGGGAAACAGTTTCCACACTTTAAAACAATTTTCAGATTTTTATGTTATATAGAGGTTAGAGTTGAGCGATTTGACTCGTGTGGAGGCGAGTGTATAGGGTCAGCTACTACAGATATGTGTGAGTATATGAGACATGTTATGGGAATTATTTGACATAGTAGAATGGTGTGTGCAGAGTAGATGATAAAGGATATTGCTGTATATATGTTATAGACGCGGATATACACATTATATCATAGAATAGATAGTATGTGTTGACTGGATTATAGAAGAGATGTGAATATAGCAATCTAAATATAAACATTAAAAATTCAGAAAGTCCTTAAAGTAGGATCATCGAATAAAGGACATATTCTTCATCATTTGGTGTCTTGCCTAGAAATATTAAGGCTGTTCCTCTTTCCCGTGGGGAAAGTGAAAGACCTCTTCAGAATTGGAGGATCATTTATATCTCTAAAAATCGGATGCACCTCAGAAACGGGGAAATGTTATGTTTTGCCACTACATTAGAGTTCATAGATTAACTACTATAATGATAATTTTTTGCTTCAAGATCTTTTAGTAAAGTTAAAAAAGGAATTTTTTTTTAACAAAACAGAAAAAATTGTCATTTATTGGTAGATTTTTAAATAGTTGTATTATTTTTAGTGGGTTAATAATATACAGGTAATATATTTAAGTTATGTTCTTTGAAGATAATTAAAGAGAATTCATATATTAATTTATAGTTTTTAAATAATCTAAAATTAAAGTTGATTTATAAATTAGGCATAATATATATATAATATAGTATATATATAATATTATATATATATTATTGATATATACTTATATATATTATAATATATAGTATTATTAGTCAATATTATTAAATACTGTATATAATATGTATATGATTGTTCTTAATAAGTTATATATGATTATATATATTATAAAACAAAATCTAGTTAATACTATAAATAACATATATATATATTTATTATATATAATATATAATAAATAATATTAAAATATTATATATATAATAGTAATAGCTTTTAATATAATAATAATATTATATAGAAGAGTATGGAATCAGGAGATCAGGTGGGATCGGGATCGGACATCTAATTTTTTGACTGGTATCGGAATCGAATCGCATACGGGCTGAATTTGGAATCGTCATCATAATATTATGTAGTTAGGATATATATTTATAGTAATATAATAGGTAATAAGTTATAATATGTGAATAGAATATTAATTATATAAAGTATATATATAAATGATATGGCTAAAAGATTTTCGACATTATTTCAAAGGAAAAATATTAATATAAATAGCAAAAAGATAACTATATTACGACAATGGCATTATATAATAAATAATTATATAATATATTATATAATTATATATTATAATATTATTTAATTATAAATAATTATAATATTATTTATAATTATGTATAGGTATAGAGAGTAAATATAGCTGTATTAGTTATATATATTTATATATTCTAATATTATTTATATATATATAGTATATTATATAATAAGTTAATATCAGGTATATAATATATAATATTTAGTAATAATATAATATAATAATTATAATAATATATATAGTAAGCAAAGTAAATAATAATTTAAGAGAGTAAGATTATATAGATATAATAAGTATATATAGTAATATTGATTATTATAAAATATATATTATATATTATGTAGTTCACATATATATTTGATTGTATTAAGTAGTAGTAAGTAATGTAAGATATAATGTATATGGTATATATAGTTTATATATTATATATATATATAGTAGTATAATGATTAGTATAATATATATATAATATATTATATTATATAGAATATCTTTATATATAATATGGTAAAGAAACAGTGAGCAAGGAAATGAATTATGCCAATTCAATGCAGATTTGAAAGGAATTAAAAATTGATGTTAATAATAATAATAATAATTAATAAATATAATCATATAATATGATAATAATAATAAATAGATAATAATAATATAGATATAATAATATAATAATGATATATAATATAAATGATAATATAATATACTATATAATAATATAATAATAATAGAAATAAGGTGATAGGAGGAACAATATAATAATATAGTATAATAATAGGTATTAATAAATAATAATATTAATATGATCAATAATAATAATAAATTATATATATATAATATAATAATATAATATAATAATAATAAATAATAATATAATTAATAATAATTGAATAATATATAATAGAATTAGATAATAAAACAATAATAATAAAATATAATATATTAATATATATAATAAAAAGAATAATAATAATAATTATAAATAATGATTAAGAAGATTGATAATATAATAATTAAAATAATATATAATAATATAATAATATAATATAATAAATAATCATAATAATAATAATATAATGATATGATAATAATATATATAATAATATAATAATAATATGAATAATTAAAAAGTATAATTAGATGGGAGTAGGAATATAAAGTAATACGGCAGTGATCAATATTGGGGATTTGGGACCCAATTTTAGCACCCCCATAAATATGGACATAAAATTCTTTATTTTCAATAACATTATTGAATGGGGATATAAGCCAAGACACTATATTTTTGAATCGATGAGTCATTTTCAGGTGTTTTTATTCCCTGTTGTAGTCTTTTATAGGCGAGCCTCAACATTCCAGAACATATTTTTACATTTTTTTAGAAATGTTACTCGACTCCGCTCGACTTTGTATTTGTAAATTATATAGCTCTAGCTTCTGACCGCATTAACTTAAAGTAAGTTTTTTTTTTTTGATTTTTTGGAAATTGCTGTAGATTGAAATAAAAAAGTAGTATGTTTGAATTGAGACATGATTAAAGAGCTATTTATTGACGCAAAATAAAAAACTATCTAACTATTTTGTGGTATTAGAACCATCTATGATTATTAATGTTTTGAAGTAATTAGGGAAAATTGTAGAAGTTGATACGAAATTATAAAGTTAGAGTTTGAATGAGAAAAGACCGAAACAATGAATGAGAGCGAAACAACACTCGTAAATGAGTGTTTTAGCGGTAAGATACACTGCGGATTGCTTTTTTCCTATTCAAAATTGATTTTGAAAATTAAGAAATTTTAAGTGTTACTTTTAATTAGGTGGGGGCTAAGCGGAGGTTAAATTCCAATTATTGGGAGTGTCCTATACAGCAAATTAAATGAACGAAAATTTGTAAAATATTAATACAGAAATTTGCATTATAAATAGTAGAAAAAGATATTTCACCAAGAAACATATGACGAATGTTGGATAATTAAGATTTTCTGATAAAGAGATGAGAATATTAGTGGTTGCATCTGCATAGTATTTTAAGCCGTTTTCGCTTTTTTTTTGCATTATCGTGTCGTTGGACACGAGAAAATGGATAAGAGTTTGCGTTCGTTATATTTGTCAAACCTTAGCCGCACAATTTATCAAGATTATGATTGCCTCTCCAACGTGACCTGTTGCTTTTACGTTATTTCGTAGTTTTCCTATTATACAGCCGTCGCCGAATTTTAGGACACGAAATGCATTACCAGCGCCGAAATGTAGAAACAAATTGGGGCTTGGTAAGCAGTTTGAATATTGAGTGATGTTTCATCTTAAAGATCAGTTTTAAATTATATCATGTACGGCAAGAAAAGAACTTTTGAGACGATTTTTTTTTTATTTTTAAGTAAGTAAAACATTTCTATTTTTTTTCTGTTTTATCATCAATCCGTGCTCCATCACAACACCTGATTACAATTGTTTGTAACCAAAAGTACTGTATGAATTCGGGTTAATTGTGACAAGAGTTTGTGCTAAAGACTGGGTAGCTTTCTTATCGAGCGCAAGTACAAATGACAAAAACGAAAAGGGCCTTATATAGGAGAAGAACTATAAACTCGAAAACCAGTAAGAAAATCAAGAAAACTAACGCACCAAGGATGGTCTTTTATAAGAGAATGTGTTTTTGGTCCTTCAGGAGTCTGACAATTCTATATGAAACTTTCAAATGCTTGCTGTCTCTCACTTAAATTTGTAATGCTATTTGGACGGTGCAGCCAGCACACTTATGGTTATATACCCTTTGGAATAGAGGTGGTGAATATTTGAAAGGGTAAATAAATAAATAAATTCTAAAATAAACGGATCAACAATATATAAGTTATTTAAGAGCTTTTAACCAAAGCCATTTCAATAGGTTTAATTACTTAGCGAAAAGTGTTTAGACATTTAAAACCTAAAAAGAAAAATAATTTCTCCACAACTCAAAACCCAAATGATATCCAAAGATTGCAAGTTACCGATAGGAGTGTATTTGTAGCGAGAAGTGGTGACACATAGGTTAAGGGTGTTCAAGAATTGGTTGGAACGATCTGGGATGTGTGTAGGCTTCTTAATTAACTGTTCCAGATCGTTGATAATATTGAATGTCCTGGCCTGATCACCACCTGTATCGGTATGAGAGGAGCCCAACCACACAGTATGGTGAAGGTTGAAGTCCTCTAAGTAGAGGACTTCAGCACTTGAATGAGAAGAAGTAACAGTCTCGTGAGAAATGGTGAGATATTTAAATAGAGCCGGAATCTGTTCTATTAGGAGAGCAGTAGCAGAAGCCAAAGATAGTAGTACTTGGAAGAAAGATTTTAAGCCACAGCATATAGTAATTAGGAGATTCAAGGTTTTCGAGACTTGTTACAGGAGTATTAATGTTATTATGATATAAAATAACATAAAAAAATACGGAAAGAGAGGTGACTCTGACGGAGGAGG
>JABUQX010041146.1:0-10000 GCA_015478945.1 Trachelipus rathkii | reverse complement strand
TATATTATTATATATATGATATATTATATATATATATATATATATATATTATTATATATTAGATATATATATATTATATATATATATTATATATTTATATATATTAATTATACTTATATATATATATATTGAGATGGAAATTTATCCTATATTCTTCTTACATTATTTCAAAAACTTTTAAGTAAATGAAAAGAAAAATATAACTAAGAATCCTCTCATTGTACTGTAAATTAGGAACCAGAAATTAAAAATAAAACTTTTGGAAAAATAAAATAAAAAGAAAAAGAAAAAGAAAAATCTTTTTATTTTCTTTCATTCTTAAAAAAGAATTCTTTTCTTTAGTGAAAAGTAAATCTTCTCATTGGCCTGCAGATTATTTCATTTGAAAGAGAGATACAAAGAGAGAGAGAGAGAGAGAGAGAGAGAGAGAGAGAGAGAGAGAGAGAGAGAGAGAGAGAGAGAGAGAGAGAGAGAGACGTGGGAAGATTTAGCGCCATTTTCATCATTTTGCCGCCAAATTTATATTACTTCTTTTTTTCTAGCCAAATTTATAATATCGATAAATGAAGATCTGAAATGATGAGTTTTATTTATTTATTTATTTTTTTTACTCAATTCTATTCTCTTCGTTTCCGTTTGAGCTTCATCATACAAAAGAATCTCCTCTTCATTTCACAAGATTATCTTTCTTATCAATTTATATACATATATATAATATATATATATATTATATATATATATATATATAATATATATATATATATATATATATATATTATATATATATATAAAATATATATATAATATTAATATATAATATATATAATATATATATATGAATATATGAAGTGCAGGGTGTGCTTGGAGAATTATTTCTTCTTCGTCTTTCTCCACTTCACAAGTTGTAATCACCAATTCTGTAGTCTGTGGAAGAGGCCAATACTGTTGTGGCCGGTGGAGGTGATCTGCCTCTTGGTAGACAGAAGAGAGTTCGGCCTCTTTGAAGGCGGAAGAGAACTCTGCCTCTTTGGAGAGCTCGGATTCTTTGTAGACGGAAGAGAGCTCGGCCTCTTTGAAGGCGGAAGAGGTCTTGGCCTCTTTGACAGGAGGAGAGTACAGCCTCTTTGTTAGCCTGAGCGGAATAGCTGGGAGTTCTTCTTCTTCTTTTCCGACTAATGGGCCTTGTAGTTGTAGAGGAGGGCTAGTAATTATCTCTGCTTCCTCTGCTGCTTGTTTCTCCGCTTCACTGATAGCCATAGTAGTTCTCTCTCTCTCTCTCTCTCTCTCTCTCTCTCTCTCTCTCTCTCTCTTCTCTCTCTTCTCTCTTCTCTCTCTCTCTCTCTCTCTCTCTCTCTCTCGTAGGTATAATGAAACTCAAATTGTGATCTGGATAAAAGAAATTTAATAAAACGCTTCCATCTATATTTAACAACTTCGCACACCTAAAACTATTTTTTATTACAGTTTCTCCAACTTTGCTATGCTTCTTCTTGCACACATTCCATTTTAGTATAACCAATTTTATGTTTCCCCCCCCAATTATAGGTGACAAAGTAGGGGATATTTAACGTTCACAAATCGCAAGTTATAGATTTCATCAATAAACAAGCTATCTTAACAGTTATTATATAAAATAATATTCGAAATGATATGTAACATTATAATACACATTTTACCCAATTTCGCACCAATTACATTGTAAAATACCTAAAAAAAAAAAAAAACTTTAAAGGCAAAGTGAATTTCTTCCTCCGACAATAAAAAAAAGGGGCAAAATACTAATACATAAGAGTTTACAGAAAATATTTTTTTTACGTTACTTTATATATTTTTTTCAGGAGATTTTTATAACACAGTATAATGTCATTTCATTTGATAATATAAAAATATACTTTATAACATAACATAGATATTATATAATCATTTACTATAAATAAATGTTATATCAAATATAAGTAAATGTTATAAATAACTAACGTAATTTGTAAGCTCTTAGATAGAACCATTTTCTACTATTTTCTATAATTCATTTATAAAGGCCAACTAACATATTTCAATTTTAAACGCCTTAAAGAAATATTTTTAAAACTTAATAGGTAACGTGGCTTTTTCATGACGCCAAAGGTAACGTGGGGTCCGCTTGGACCCCACTGATTAATTACTAAAATAACTGAATTAATCATAAATCTCATTTAAACAAAATTACTTTGAAATACTTTTATTTTTAAATTTAAAACGGAAACGCACTTTTTTTATATACATAATTCACTTTTTAAACATACTCACTAATAAAAGCGCACTTTTCTAACTGGATTACGTCGAGACACTAAAGCCGGTTCCTGCTGTTCAGTAGATGACATGACCGTTTGTTTCGGCGATTCATCATCCGATTGAGGGACCATCTGCGAAGGCGAATTACCAGCCGGTAAAGGAACCATCTGTGAAGTCGAATTACCTGGCGGTAAAGGAACTATCTGTGAAGGCGAATTACCTGCCAGTATAGGAAAAATCTGTGAACACGAATTACCAGCCGATAAAAGATTCATCTGGGAAGGTGAATTACCAGCTGGTAAAGGAACCATCTGGGAAGGCGAATTACCAGCCGGTAAAGGAACCATCTGTGAAGGCGATCTACCAGCCGGTAGAGGAAACGTCTGTGAAAGTGATCTACCAGCCGGTAGAGGAACCGTCTGTGAAGGCGAAGGGAGTACGGCAGGCTTCAAACGACTAATCGAAACGACATCCGTCCGTCCATCAGGAAATTGTATCTTGTAGCAGAGATCCATCCTTTGAAGAACCTTGTAAGGGCCAGAATAAGGTGCTTCCAAATTCTTGTCAATGCGATCGACACAAAGAAAGAAATGAGTACAGGTTTGAAGTTTGGCAGGAAGGTATAACGAAGCACTGGAAGGATGAAGAGGTGGTAGCTGTCAAAAATCCAATTGTCTCTTGCGAGTCATAAATTTCTCATGAAGTCGTTGCATGAATCTCTATTTTTTGGTGCTTGAAGAAGTTCTAATAGACAAATTGTTTTTTTTTCGGTTACTGCTTGAGAAGGAGAAAATCCGGAGTCATCAGGAATGCAGCGAGGACTTAACATGATGACTGGAAGAGATAGTAACCAGTTTTGTTTCCGCACCTTGATAGCACTCTTCAGTGATCGATGAAACCTCTCGATTTGGCCATTTGATGAAGGGTGGTAAGCACTTGTTCGGAGCCTGTGAATTTCAATCAAGTGTGATAGCTCGGTGAAGAATGCACGTGAATGCACGTGAATAGGTATCTGGAGCTGAAGTATCGGTCAAAGAGAATGAAGGTAATGGTCCAACGATGTCGATATGTACTGTTTCAAAACGTTGTGACGGGATTTTCATGGGAGCAATAGGTGGTTTAGTATGACATTGAATCTTTGAAAGCTGGTACTGCTGACAAGAGCCAGCCAAAATTTTGATGCCACGATCCATGCTAGGCCAGAAGTACCTAGTCCTGATAAGACGTAGAGAATGAGACATCTGATAAAAATTGTTGAACATCTGTTCACGACAAGGTTTTGGCATAAATGATCGTGGAAAAGCTGATGAAGTATTACACTATACTTGAAGATTATCTTGTAGAGGGTAAGAATGAAGACGCTGCTGAAAAGTGGTAGTTTCTTCATCCGTTAATTGAAGACGGGCGGTGGCAGGTAATCGAAGGCATCTACTGTTACCGAGGATATCCGAAAAAAAAAGCATCTGCCACAATGTATCCACATCCCTAGGATAGGTCATTGAAGACACATATTCTGTTAAAACAAAAAAATGACGTTGCTGCCGATCACTTTTTGCTTGATTTCTACTGCTGAAAGCTGAGAGGAGAGGTTTGTGATCAGTAGACAAGATGACATTCCTTCCTTCTAACGTATGCTTGAAATAAAGAACAGAATAGTAGGTAAGTTCACGGTCGAAAGCTGAGTTTTTTTCTGTTCTGATAGCTTTTTGCTGAAGAAATCAATAGGTTCTGGCTGTCATCAACCATCTGATGAAGGGTTGCTCCTATGGAAGTCTGGCTACTATTCGTTACAAGTTGAAGATGAGTAACATCCGGCAAAGAAAATGGAAGAGTTGTGGCCTTTTGAAGCTGATTCTTGATTTCGCCAAGGGCATCCTCTTCTTCTGTAGTCCAAGTGAGGGACTTATCCTTTTAATGGTGCTTTGCTTTTTCTGACAAAGGAAAGACGAACTTTGCAAAACAAGGGATAAAACGGCGGTGGTATCCGATCATTCCCAAGAATCTTCTAAGAGCTGCTGAATTTCGATGAGAAGGCACTTGGAAATTTTGGACATCTCTTATGAATGAGGAAAGAAAGTCCATCTGAAGATATATGATATCCCAAATAGTTGAGAGATGACTTGAAAAAATCACATTTTTCTAAGGAGATATTAAAAGAATTTTCCTGAAAAAGCTTGAAAACGGCCTGAGATGTTCTTTATGTTGCTCAGGAGTTAATGAAAAATTACCAAATCATCTAGGTAAACGTAAAAAAGCGGGAGATGTCGAAAATTGGAGTCCATTATGCGTTGAAATAAATGTAGGGTCAGCATTTTTCAAACCAAACGGCATAGAAACGTTTTCAAACAGCCCGAAAGGAATGGTAACGGCAGCCTTTTCGATGTCCTCCGGTCGTATTGGAATTTGATAGTATGCCCTCTGAAGGTCTATTTTGCTAAAGATAATTGATGTAGACGTTGTGAGAGACTTTGAATGTGAGGAAGTGGATGTCCATTCCTTTTAGTAATGGCATTCAAAGAACTGTAATCACCACAAGGCCTTAAGGTTCCTTTAGTTTTCTTTGGCACCAGATGGAGAGAAGAAGTCCAAGAAGACTTGGAAAGTCTGATGATTCCGTTCTTCAAGTGTCGGACAAAGGGGTCGGCCTCATTGTAGGCCTAAGCGGAAGAGCTGGTTCTTCTTCCCAACTAACGGTGCTTGTAGTTGTAGAGGAGGGCTTGTAGTTATATCTCCTTCTTCTGCTGCTTGTTCCTCCGCATCACTGGTCGCTATAGTAGTTCTCTTGAAATCTCTCTCTCGTAGATATAATGAAACTCAAATTGTAATTTGGATAGGATAAATTTATTAAAACGCTTCCAACTATATTTAACAACTTCGCACACCTAAAACTGTTTCTTTATTACAGTTTCTCCAACTTTGTTATGCTGCGTCCTGCACACTTGCCAATTTCGGTTTAACCAATTTTATGTTTCCTCCCCCTCCCCAAATTATGGGTGACATAGTAGGGGATATTTAACGCCAGCAAATCGCAAGCTATAGATTTCATCAATAAACAAGCTATCTTAAGAATTATTATATAAAATGTGATACAAAAGTTTTTGCGTCCACCTTTTATTTCGTTAATTACATTGTAAAATACCTTTAAAAAAAGCTTTAAAGGTAAAGTGTTCCTCTAACATTAAAAAAAAAGCAAAATACTAATACATAAGCGTATACAGAAAACATTTTTTTACAACTTTTATATATATATATATATATATATATATATATATATCATTAAGACTTAAAATATCTATCATCATATACAATAAATAAAAGGCTAAATACTAATACATAAGAGTTTACAGAAAATATTTTTTTTACGTTAACTTTTATATATTTTTTTTCAGAGTATTTTTATAACACAGTATAATGTCATTTCATTTGATAATATAAAAATATACTTTATAACATAACATAGATATTATATAATCATTTACTATAAATAAATGCTATATCAAATATAAGTAAATGTTACAAAATAAGAAATGTATTCACAGAGTTATGAGATTCACCCTCGATAAACCATTCTCTATAATAATTATAAAATGCCAATTAACACATTTCAATTTTAAACGCCTTAAAGAAATATTTTTAAAATAACATTTTAAACAATTTACTACACACGCACATACATACACACACACACACACACACACACATATATATATATATATATATATATATATATATATATATATATATATATATATATATATATATATATATATATATATATATATATATACATGGTAGATGAAAGATATGTATAAAAACGCTCCAGTACAATGAAGAAACCATCCACTAACATAGCAAGTCGCCATTGAAAATTTACACGAGTTCTCTACCAGGAAGCATCATGTACATTATTTAACTAATGGCGACGTTTTTGTGATTTATTCCATCCCGAGTGAGGAGTCTGTCCATTGCACCTGCACCCAGCCAGCCCGCCTGCTTCATTCTACTGAACGCCGTGGTCCCCTTCCCACACATACATACCTATATTACATACATATATATATATATATATATATATATATATATTAATTTAACACTTTGGTTGTCACGTGACCCACCAGTGGGTCACGCCTTGTCTAGCTTTTAGCAAATCTAGGACTAGCCATGGAAACTTATGCTCCTAGAAAGACGATTTTCTGGAGAAATCTAAAAGAAAGTTCAAATGGAAGAAGGTGCTAGTTCACAAAACTAATAAATTCAAAGAACACCTAGGAAAAACTTTAGCAAACACCAATGACAAAAGACCATAGCAAGTAATCAATCGAAAACCCAACTCACAAAATACCACTCCCCTAACATCGCATGAATCATTTAAACAACTCTCTACCATTACCAAAACAGTACTGTAATATTTTTTGCCAATAATATTCAAACATCCCCAATAAATAGACATACCACGACAACAGAAACATGATCAGATAGCTGAGACAGACACGCCTTGAACAAAATGGAACTTCCCTTTCTCCCCTCAAGATATCACACAAGGAAATAAATCACTCAAAAACTTCCCTGCCACAGACCCTGACAAAATCTCTAACCTGCACTTAAAAAATCTAGGACCCTCAGTCATCACATACCTAACCACAATATACAACGAATTCGTGGACGCTTAACTTCATCCCCTCAATATGGAATAAAGCAATCATCATCCCAATGTTAAAATACAAAAAAAGACCTAAAACTCCCAACCTTATACCGATAGTTTCCTTCTCACCGCTGCATACAAACTTCTAGAACAACTCATTCACTCAATAATACAGCCACTTATCCAATTTTTCAAACACACAACATGGATCAAACCACTACATCCTTAACCACTGTCTTCCAAAGCATCATAAATGACCTTATCAAAGCTCCCACTTATAGAACTATACTTGTAGCCGTAGACATGAACAAACCTTTCGACACAGTCCCAAACATATCCTCATTCAAAAATTTCTACAAGCTAATTTACCTAAAAAATGTGTATCCAATTTTCTATCTAGTCGTATATCCCAAATATCAAACAAAAACCTTCTCTCAAAAAGAGTAAAACTAAGAAATGGCATCCCTGAAGGAGCCATTATATCACCCCTCCTTTTCAACATATTCACAATCGACCTACTTGTTCCTTAAACACCAAACACAAAAATAATTACATATGTTGACGATACAACCATCATTACCCAAAGCTCTTCTATTCAAACAGCCACCAAACTCACACAAACTATATCCAACAATTGGAAATTTGGCTTACCTCCAACAGATTGGCAGTCTCTCCGGAAAATCCTCAGTTGACAAATCACAACCGATAGATATCAATCCTCTCTCCATCCTCAAATAAAACTAAATAACTTCCCAATCCCATTTACCAAATCCCCAGATATCTTCAGTCTTACATTCAGCGCATACTTCACCTTTCCAAAACATATTCATCATATACTAGTAACTAATTCCGCGAGCAGAAAACTAAACAGCTTGCGAACCCTCTCACATAAGGAATTTAGCAAATAAACCAACTACCCTCACATCTGTGTATTTTTTTACACGTTACCACCATTCACTGGCAGAGTCTTTTCAAGGAGGGGGAGGCAAAAAAAACATGAAGCACTGAGTTTATAAACATTATATAAACCCCACTCTAAACTATGCATTCACAACATGGTACTCGGCAGCATCTCCCCATATATATATATATATATATATATATATATATATATATATATATATATATATATAGTATATATATATATATATATATATATATATATATATATATATATATATATTGGGAAATCCATTATATTTAAGGTGGTAGTCATATTGAAAGGATATTCAAGTTCCCACTAAATGAAAAATCAAAATGAATTCATTATGTCCAGATTTTCAATTGGTTTTGGTAAAAATAAATTCTAATCCTTTTATTTGTGTAAATATATTACTTCTTATTAAATAACTTGAATCCGATATATATATATATATATATATATATATATATATATATATATATATATATATATATATATATATATATATATATATATATATATATATATATATATATATATGAGAGAGAAAGATATAGATATAACGCAATATATAGCACTTAAACCGTTTAATTTACACTTTATTAAATATATATATATATATATATATATATATATATATTACTACAACTCAGACCAGACCCCTCTTCAATAAGCGAGTGTTCGATAATAATGATTAAAATACAGTAACCTGCAAACGACAATTTTTAAGGGGAGCACGCTTCAAAATATGGGAGATATTCATTAACAAATACAGAAGTCTATAGAGGATCTCTAAAGAACAGAGGTGACTGGAAAGCAGGAAATACCAAATCGAACAAACTTATAGTGTCGCTTTCAAGTTGCTTGAGTTGCTTATGTGCACAGGAAATTATGAAACATATATATATATATATATATATATATATATATATATATATATATATATATATATATATATACATATATATATATATATAGAAAGGGATAGTTAGACCTGAACTTTTTGTTATTTTATTGCAAAGTTATAGTTGACTTTTGAATGAAGTGGAGGCCTGCCTGAGTTCTCACTGAGAGTAAAGACCAGTTTGAAACCATTGTGCTGAGAAATGGCTTTCTGGAGATAAAAGAAAGCTCTTCTAAGAAAGTTATATATATATATATATATATATATAGAGTATATATATATATATATATATATATATATATATATATATATATATAAGAGTATATATATATATATATATATATATATATATATATATATATATAGAGAGTATAAGAGAGGAGAAAGAGAGAGAGAGAGAGAAAGAGAGAGGGAATGGCAGGAAGGAAGAAGGAAGCCATACCTCGGCGCAATGGTTTCCGACGCCAGCCCTCGAGTTAACACTCTCAGGTAGGGGTTTCGCCCTTTCAGTAGAACTAGCATCTTGTTCCATTAGGCCTCAAAACTCGTTCTATCAGAGCTCTCTAGAGGATCTTGCTTCTAGGCGCATAAGATTCTAACGCTGGTTCAAGAGTAATAAAAGCAAAAGGAAAGGACCGGGTTGCTTGCCCGGTCGCCCTATAACCATGCGAAGAAATATCTTCCTAAAACCCGACTTCGGTGAAATATTCATTCATCTGTGGCCAAATTTCAGTTTTTGCATATCTTATAATGTAAATTCAAATTTGTTTTTTAATAAAAAGAACAAGCTATAAAAATTTGTTACTCCTCAGCAATTTTTGATAAAGTATCCCACGGTAAATTATACTATGAGTATCCTTTCTATTATTTAAAACTATTGATAGGGAGCCGAAATGAAAATTTTGTTGCTCCTCTTCACAGATAAAATATTAATTTTGTACTGATAAAAGATTTTGATTTTATCAATTTAAATTCTTATTTAAATACCAAAATAGTTTCACATTTTGCAATAATTTTTTTTAACAGCTTCTAACTGTAATATCTAGCCACAATCATGCAAACATTCTTTCTCTGAGATGTAAAAAAAAAACTTCATTGGAACCCTGAGTTTCTGGAATTCTTTGCTCATCTCTCAGTCCAGTCCTGACTACTCCATCTCTCAGTCGGATTTGAGCAGAGCATAAGATTGAGCATATTTATATAATGAGGAGAGAGAGAGAGAGGAGGGAATGGAATAATGGAATGGAATGGAATGGAATAG
>JABUQX010041145.1:30000-39086 GCA_015478945.1 Trachelipus rathkii | reverse complement strand
CGTAACAGATGTTTTTACTCAACTTCGTTAAATTTACAACAAAAATTCCTCTAAACCTCGTCTAATATCATAATCCCCAGCGATAATTGGCAAACCTACAAAGTTTTAACCCACAATAACAAAAGTGTCTAATTTTATCCTACATAACATAAAATAAGTTCTTTGAGTAAAAATATCAAGTAAAGTAATAATTTTCTGATAATAGCAGTAATCAGTAATCAAACCTCATCCTGGGGCAGTCCCTACCGTCCCCCACCTGTATTCTATTGAGCCTTATTGATTCAAGTCATATTTCCGTATACATTTTGGGACAAACATACATAAATATGTTCTTATTAACTAACCTAGAATATATGCTTAACCACAAGTTTGCACAATAAAGCTCACAAATCTATCGCGATATGAATAAATTGACAACATGCAAACCTACTACTCGCGGTATGTAATCAGCTTTAACATTCTGAATTCCCTACTATCAAAGTAAAGTAGCTAACAGGTCATACGAATACTTCGATGATTCCCACTTTTCGGCATATTAGCAACAGGTAAAACCTTATTATCTACAAAATCCCTTAACAAAGTGACCCATCTATCAAATGCCACCAGCTTGAACTATGAATTGACACTTCTTCTCAAAGTGTCCGACTCGTTTCTGAGTATAACATCACTTTGACTATGAATAACGTAGACATTAGCAAAAGACTGGGGCAAATCGTAACGACTTATTCAACAACTTAACCTAGGCTCCACGTTTTCTACACCTCATTGTCAGTTTAACACAGTAATATCTTACAAAAATGCATCTATTTCCTCTACAATATCAGTGTTTATTTCCACTTGTCATAGTATATTTAACTAACGTATCTTAACTCACGAATAACCGTTTTTCATTAACCAAGAGTATCTAAGCACACATTCCTTCCGAGAGAAAACAGGGGGATGCGCCATGGGAAAGGGTGTGAATCCTGGAGGGGGGTCACCCGAGGTGTGCGGCTTTACCCCTTCGAAAGGAGGCAGGTACGCTCTCAGCCCTTCGGGCTGAGGCCTGTAAGCCGCTTCTCAACCCCTCGGAGTGTATCCCCCCTCGCAGGATCACACCTTTCCTGGGCGGCATCCCTTGTTCTCTCGGACGGTAATGTGTTCGCTTTTAGATACTCTTGTTTAAGGAAAACGGTTCTATTCTGAGTTAGATTCGTTATTGTTAAATATTACTATGCCTGTGGAAATAACCTGAGTTGTTAGAGAAATGGGTGTGTTGGGTAAGATCTTTCTGTGTTAATGACATGAGTGTTAGGCACGTGAGCCTGGTTAAGTTTTTGTTGAATTAAGTAGGTTTGCCCTGTCTTTTGCTAATGTTCTACGTTATATTCTAGGTCAAATGAATGTTATACTCGAAACGAGTGACCTTGATGAATGGTTGTGCTGAATCTTAGTTCAGTGGTGGCATCTTGTTAGATTCGGTCACTTTGTGTTGTGTTAGATATACGGCTTTACTGTTGCTTAATATGCTCGAAAGTGGGAAATATCGAGTATTGGTATGACCTGTAGTACTTACTTTGCATCGCTGGGATTTTTCAGTGTTAGCTGTTATTCATTTACTGCGAGGTATGTTAGGTTTGCATTTGTACATTATACTCCTGCGGATATGATTTGTTAGCTTTTTTTGGTGCTAAAACTTTGTTGGTTAGGCATATATTCGGGTTAGTATATAAAGACATATTTTTATGTTATGTTTAGTCCAAATGATTACGTTGAAATATGACTTGATCAAATAGGGTCCAATAGATTCACAGGTGGGCTGGGACGGGTAGGGGACTGCACCGGATGGGGGGTTCTTGATTTACTTGATTTACTAGCTTTTACACATTCAAGTAAATGATTACAGTTTATCTGTTGATATTTAACTAAAAGAACGTTATTTTTATGTTATGTTAGGATAAATTTGTATGTTTTGTTATGTTGGTTAAAACTGTTGTTGATGGTTTGCCAATTATTCGCTGGGGATTTGATATTTGACGAGGTTATGATGGAATTTTTTGTTAATGTTACGAAGTTGATGTCATTTGTTACGTCAGCATTATATTCCTTGTCACAGTATGATGATTAGACAAGGTTTTATGCTACAACTTTTGATTGATATTACAGATGTTATGTAAAAGTTAGGCCTTGACTATGTTAGAGATAATGCCTTGCAAAAAGTCGTCGACTACGGTTACGTTTGCCACGAAACTCCAGTGTTCTTTAGGACTTTAACTTGCTGATATCGCCCAGACGTCTTGTTTAACTACGTTAGCTCGGCTCTCTCCTCGCACGTACAGGCGGTTGTTTCAGGCTTTCGATACGTCTCTCATATATTCTTAGTTCACAAATCGTCTACTGATTCAAATGATATGCTGTTTCTACTGTGAGGAAACTATTGATTACCGTTAGCCCTCACTTTCGCTGCTCCTGCGAAACTTGATCGATTCTTACAACAAGGTCCTAATCACATACATTCCTTGTTACAATAATTCACCCTGCTGTCAACTGTACAGCAACATTCACCTTACACTATCCATTAGAGATTATCGTTTCGATCAAAAAGTCAAATGAAATCAGCCGTCACGTGTGTATGCAATGTCTTTAACATCCTTACAGGGAATGTCTAAGCGGCACGCTTTGTTACTCGTTAAGCCGTTCACTATTCAGATCGCTTCACGTAATGTGTCCTACCATTTCACGCATTAGCTTGCCTGCACTTATTTTCATTATTCTCAACAGGAATAGTGCATGACCAATTTTAGCTTTATTAATGCTCGACAACAATAGGTCTACCTCGCTATATTCGAACACTTCGACAGTATCAGTATTCTAAAGAACTTATCTTTGTACTATGTTATTGTTGTTGTTGTTGTTGTTGTTGTATCGAACGAGAAATATATACCCTTTCTGAAACCTGACCTCTGGCTCCATCCCGTACGTCGCAGCACATAAAATAATTCCTATGTACTTACTTTTCTTCTGATTTTGGTTTTGAAGAAAGATCTCATTTCATTTAAGGGATGTTTATACACTATTTTTCTCAGTAGGATAGTTTTTTTCAGTGTTGATACGATGACACCTCCCCGCTTCTCTACGCTTGTTGTTGATACTCTTCCCGAGGGTTTCGTTCTTCCGCCAGAAGTGTCATTATAGTTTAACTCGTAAACGCTGGGACTGCTTACATTGACTAGTATATCCTGGCCAGAGGGTCAATGAATAAGTATTGCATTCACTTTATGTAGGATGATTAAAGCATAAATCAGTTTTTATGTTTAGAGTTGTATTTTTCTGAAAGGGAGCGGAGTCTAAAAAGAAGTCTAAAAATTTACTTTATTCGTCTTTCCTCGTTAGGTTATGAGGGTCGGTATCGTTATGGACACATTTTTGATAAACTGTTCTGTGTCAATGCAAGATAACGTTAATTATGTTAGAGAATATGTTTGAAAAGGTATAAATAGGTACGTTTGTATTTGTAAAGTTATTACTTTACCGCTATGTTAAGTGCTGGACCTTTGTTAATGATTAACAGTTTTTTTGTTCATGTGGTACAGTTGTGTCTAGGCTTGTCGTTGTACATTATTTTCCTAGCTTCATTTGTTGCTATGTTCTTTAATTAATGTGCAACATTGTCTATGTTGCATCTATTTGTAGAGTCAGTATTGATAACTCGGCCAGGTCTATGATACATTTTTGATCACTTTGTAGTTAGTGCTAACATTACACTCGGTTTATGTTCGAGATATGCTTGAAAGTAAGATTAGGTTACGTTTTGCATCCATTTTAGTTGCTTTACTGGTGGTTACGTGTGGATTTATGTTAATGTAACAGTTTATTCGTGTTTTTAGGTGTGATAGGTTTGGATCTTTCTGTACATTATTTCTTAAGTTCATGTTACATCATGTTAGCTTTATTGAGTCTGGAAACCTTATTATGTTAGGGTATATTCGGATCAGTATGATAATTAACCCCTGTTGTGATTAATTTAGTAAATTATTACATGTTGTGTACATTACATCGTTTTATGTTAGAGATATGTTTGACAAGGCGTGAATAAGTTACGTTTTTTGGTTGTTATGTTAGTGTTACTTTACTGTGTTAAGTGTGGAACTTTGTTAATGGTAACAGTTTATTCTTGTTTAAGGTGTGATAGGTTTGTTTTTGTATATTATTTTCATAGTTCATGTTTCCGCCATGGTTGCTTTATTGATTGAAACTTTGACGTTCAGCATATATTGTTTGTCTTTGTATAAGAACTTGATTTTATGTTTGTTTATCCCAAATCGACACTCGAAATGTGATGACAATAGATCCAATAGATCATAGATCACAGATGGTTCAGGAGGGAGGTTGGGATCGTGGTTTGATTTAATGATTACTGATTTAGGGTAGTAAACATGACTTTTAGTAAAAAATTTGACTTAATCAATGTCATAGATCATTATCACAACTGGACAGAGGGCATGAGTGGATGGTGGTTATGATTACTTGATCTTTACTGCTTGTAGGGTATGTAAACATGAACAATTTTAGAAAAAATTTACCTTAATCAATCGATCAATAGATCATGATCAACTAGATATAGATCACATAGATCAACAGATGGTTAGGAGGAGGGTGGATAGTGGTTGATTTACCGATTTACTGCTTAGGGTATGTAAACCATTGACCAATTTTAGTAACAAAATTTGACTTTAATCTAGATCATGATCCAATAGGTCAATAGATCATAAATGTGTAGGAGGGATGGTTGGTTGGCTTGATTTAGTGATTTCTCTGCTTTTAGGGTATATAAAACATTACAATTTTAGTAAAAAATTGTGACCTGACAATTAGATCAATCAGATCAATAGAATCCAATAGATCACAATGCAGGGGTAGGTTAGGGTGGCTTGATTTAACTGATTTTACTGATTTTAGGGTATGTAACTGACATTTTAGTAAAAAAACTTTGACCTTAACTCAATTAGTCGATAGATTCAATAGCATCATAGATCATTAGGATCAATAGATCACAAATGGACAGGAGGGTGGTTGGGTGGCTTGATTTACTGATTTATGCTTTAGGGTATGTTAAAACATGACCATTGTAGTTAAAAAATTTGCCTTAATCATGATCAACTGATCAATAGATCATGGGATCATAGATCAATAGATCACATGGGCAGGAGGGATGGATGGTGGCTTGATTTAGTGATTTACGGCTTTAGGGTATGTAAAGTAAATTTGCCATTTAAACATAAAAAGAATAAGAAATTTATTTATTATTTTTTATTTATTGATTTTATTTTTTTTTTTTTCTGTGTTTCTGAACCATTATTTTCGAAAATCTACAGACCCAATAACATATTAAAGACACCCATATTGTTGTTATACGAATGTTTATTAACTTGGCACCGCAGTGGTCCAGACCGGTGCGGAGCCAACTCCACAGATTCACATACCAATTCTTTCTAGAAATACTCTTCTATACATTCACCAATTTTCAGCTTTCTACGTCAATATTTAATGTTTGAGGGGGGTGGTCCCCCTTTCGGGGGGCCAGGGGGGACGAACTTAGTTACACTGACGGTGTACATCTCATCTCACTTGTCATCAATTTTAGCAAATAAAGATGCTCTTCTTTGGAGATATATATCGAACTCAGAAATGGGGCGAAGAGAAACTTGCGGAATAATACCAAAAATAAATATATAATACGGACCCGCGGGCGGCTGCGGTGATGCGCCCGGAGCGTCGAACGGCAGACCGAAAGTCGCGGCCGGAAGTCGAACCAGCGGGGGGGGGGGCAGCGCGGACCTGGAGCTTGAGTCGCATGGCTAGAATGCGAACCAAAGGTGAAATACGCAAGCAAGACGTGACGGGGAGGAGTGTAGAAGGTACGAAGGTACATAGAAGGGGTATTAAACAAACTAGAAGTGTTTCCTTCGGAACACTTCTTCGACGTTAATAGATACATAATATAATAATGTGGAGGTGTGTTGTGTGTGCGCGCGGCTCTCGCGCGCTCGACGTATCTGGCTACGCCAAGATTCGTTCATCACACTCGATTCCACTCTGCATTAGGCCTAACTACTCACGCAGATCACGCCACAGGCGTAAGCGGCAATATCGGCGTTCCACCCGCGGGGGTGCACCCTTCTATATACATCTACAGACTTGAAAATTACACGGATTTGTTTACCCAAAAATAGTACTGTATTCCAAGTTTCAGACCTATCATCTTCCTTATACTTTTTGACGAAAAGCTGTGGATCCCAAACGCTGCCAATACTACTTACTTTCTTAGTATATATTTCTATATTATATATATATTATTTTATATATATAATATATATATATTATATTATATATAGTAATATTTCTATAATTATATATATATTTCTATTTATATATTATATATATATATATTATATATATATGGGAAAATATATTTGTTATTATGATTTAGAAGATTTATTTTCATCATTATGTTCCTCTCTCCTCCTCCTAACGGTATTCTAAACTCTAAAGTCTATAAGATTCAACGAACTCTCGAGCAATCATAGGCTAAGGTTATTATATAATTATATTTATATTATTATAATATATACTATAGTATATATATATTTATTTTATATATATATATATATATATATATATACTTTACTATCATATATATTATTAATATATATATATATATTATATATTATTTATATATATATATATATATATATATATTATATTATATATATATATATTTTGTTATTATTGGACCCGTTATATTTGGATTTTGTTATTTTTTAGATATTATGTATCTACATAATTTTCAGTGATTGATAACAGAATCAAAAATTTTTGAATTAAAAAAGAGGTTAATTATTTAATAAAATCGCATTTTTTTTTAAAGCATCGTACCTTTGTGTAGTTACTGGTGAGAACCGAGAGATCCGTATAATGTTCTGCAAATGCAAAAATCGTAGTTTAGAAAAACTCTAAAACAGATAAAAAAAAGAAATTACGGAAAAGTAGCTCCTTCTAAATCAGTATTCCACTCCTGGTGGGACTATACATATCGGTTTAGGTATATGTTTACTGCATCGTTGTCGAGCCATATAGGTTAGGTTTTGGCCTAGGACCCCTCTAGTTCGGTTATGATAAGTTTTGTTTAAGTATACACAGAATCAATATAATGAAAAAAAATCATAAGGACCTAATTCTACCGAAACATTAATTTCTTCTTACATATAATTCTTTCACGTTTTAACACTAAAAAACATTTTCTTCTCTGCAAAATGTACGTTATGCCTACCTTTTATTATTTATATTTTATAATTTTAAATTTTCAAATCTTCTTTCATTATTTAATTTTAATTGTAGTATTTTAACGTAATATGACAATAAATGAGTTGCTATTAGCAATAAATATGCACATTTGACAATTCATTATATTTTATATATATATATTATATTATATTAATATATATTTTTATATTATATATTTATATATATATATATATATTATATATAATATATATATATATATTATATATATTATTATATATAATATATATATATATTATTATATTTATATTCTATATATATATATATTATATATATACTATATATCTATATTATATATATATATAATGATTATGTATGCATAGTGTTTATAAAAACATTTTCTAAACAATACAAAATTCATAAATTCTATCACTTCTTTGTAACACTTGATAAGCATTCCGTACATTTCTGATAAGTCCATCTATATTATATTATTATATTTATATTCATATATTAATCTATATATATATATTATATATATTATATATATATATATAATATAATATATATATTATTATATATATATATATTATAATAATTATATATATACCTTATAAGTTTCATGGTGCAGTGTTTTTTTTTTTAGTTTGTTTTTCTATATTGTTTTATATGACACTAACATACCCACTTTCATTCGTAAGTACACAATTCAAAAATTTTATTAAAGGAAAAAGGTTCTTTATTTGTAATATCGTACTTTTAAAAACTCTTACGCTTGGCGCACCGGACAGCCGTTTCGGAAATATATTCTAATTGCAAAATTCTTGCCACAAATATTAAACTGTTACTGCAGTTGTTGATTTATGGGGTGCCTCGAAAACTTTACTGCATTCCTCGATTCAATGTATAGTTTAGGTTTCGTTTTACTTGCATCCTTCCTCATATAGGTTAGGTTGCGTTTTACTGGCTCTAGTGCAGGGTTATGATGTTTTGTTGGGGTAAACACAAATCATATATTGAAACAAAACCCAATACGAACGCATTTTTACCCAAAACATTACTTTATTATTTCTCATGCAAAATCGCGTTTTTGGCTACTTTGTCAATTAATTTTTATTAGTTTCATTGCCTTATCTTTCTCGTTTACTGCTACAATTGCTATGTCATCTTACTACTAATTATGAAAAAATTTAAATAAAACTTATATAAATATTTCCTTTGCAACTTTTAAGGTCATTCTATTATATATAATATATATATATTATATAAATATATTATATAGATTATATAATATTATATATATATATATATATATATTAGCTATAAATATATATTATTTAATATCTTTTAATTAAAGGAAATAAATTCATAAACGTACTTCCTGTGGTATTTTAATTTTTAATGGCTTGATTTGCAGTATCATCCTTTCCACGCTTTCCTGGACCCCACCAGGGGTTCTCCTCTAGCTCGGGTAATGGCGGGTTTCTGTTTAAATCGATATATTCATCCATATTAGACGTACAATAATAACAATATATATTATATTTTATCCCATTTCAAATTTTTACTATATATATATATATATATTATTTATATTATATATATATATATATATTTATTATATATATATTTATTATATATATTATATATATATATATAAAATATATATATTTATATTATATTATATATAATATATATATTATATTATATCTATATATTATTCTATATATATATTTATTATATATATATATATATTATTTATTATATATATTTATTTATTAATATATATATTTATATATAGTTAT
>JABUQX010041145.1:10000-27500 GCA_015478945.1 Trachelipus rathkii | reverse complement strand
TATATATATTATATATATTTTTTATTATATTATATATATCTTATATATATATATATATGGTATATATTATAATATATATATTTTATATATATATATATATATATATGCCTGTTATGTTTTAAGACTCCGTCAGTGTTGATTTTTGTTTTTTGTTTTAGTTTTTTATTATTACTGTATATGATACTAACAGTGAATTTCAGTGGTGATGGACATGATTCAAAAGTTCGAATATTTTTAATTATTTAAATCACATTTATTAACAATAAAATTTTTAAAATGAAATATCCGAAAGTACGACACTTACAGAAAACCCAATTACCTATTTGAAATTCAGTGTATTAAGCTAATTAAAAAATGGTAAAACAACAAAAAAAAAATCTTTTTTCATTAGATGAAATATCTCGAAAAGTACGACACTTACAGAAACCCTTATATTTGGAATCAGCGTGTAAGCTTATTACAAAATTTAAATTATTATAATAAAAATAGGGGGCTCGAGCCGACGGGGAGAGAGGGGGGGACGTTTTCCATCCCCGAGGGGAGGGGCGGAGGAACCCCGCGACACCCAAATTATCAAAGAGCGGGGGTTTGGGACCTCCCGGGGGGGATAGTCCTACCCCTGTCGTTCCCCCGAACGGCGAGAGGCCCGACTCCTGCCATCTTTGCGGTTTTACCTGGGTTATTCCTTTAGTTAAAAAATAATAATTAACTGACGGATTCGTAAAATGTAACTGGTCCTATATATTTTTGAATCATGTCGTCACCCATTAAATTGACTGTTAGGATCAGTCTTAATTACAATATATTATTATATATATATATGATAACAAAAAAAAACAATCAAACGACGGAGTTCGTATAACATCAGGTCCAATATATTATATTATATAATATTATATATATATATATTATATATTATTTATATATAATATATATATATATATATTTATATATATATATATATATATTATATATTATTAGGACAAGTTACTTAACGCCCACACGGAACGCGAGCTCGGATCAAAAAAAAATTTCACAGGTTGCATCTATATACATAAATAGCTGTTCTAGGGGCGAAATGAATTTTTTTTCCTTTTTACCTTGTTTATGGCGAATTAGTTTAGGTTAGGTTATGTTGGTTAGGTCAGGAAAAAAATTCATTTCGCCCCTAAACATCTTTTATGTATCATAGAGGCTACCTGGGAAATTTTTTTTTTGATCCGAGCTCCCGTTTCCGTGTGGGCGTTAAGTAACTTTTACATTATACATATATAATATATATATATATGATATATATTATATATATATATTATATATATATATATATATATATAAATTATATATATATATTATTATATATATATTATATATATATATATATTATATATATATTACTTATATACTATATATATATATATATATCCCAAACGTTCTCTCAATTACCAAGACTATATAAATCAGTTGAAGAAATTCAATCACTTCTGTATAAATTTCAACAAAAAAAATAATTAAGGAAAGAATATACGGAAAAGGGCGGTTCCTTGTGAGTTATATGGTTCCGTTAATTTTGTTTTCTGTAAAAAAAATTTCATATATTGTTAATATATAGTACAATAAATTAAAATGATGATAAGAAAGATACGAAATTTTAAAATATTAAAAATTAAATTAAGTGAGAACGAACATTTTCCATGAGAAAGAAAATGTTTTTCAGTGTTAAAACGTGAAAGAATTTAAGGTAGAGGGAAAAAATAATGTTTCGGGGTAAAATTCGGTCCTTCTGTTTTTTTTTTCATATATTGATTCTGTGTATACTTAACAAAACTTATCATAACCTGAACTAGGGAGGGTCTAAGCCAAAACATAACCTATATGGATCGACGATACAGTAACCCTATACCTAACCTAGATGGATCTACTACTTTGCCTAACTTTTTTTTTCTCTTGTTTTAAGGTTTTTCTAAATAAGATTTTTGCATATTTAGAATATTACGGAGCTCTTTCTCGTTCTCCCGGGTAACTGCAAGGTACGATGCTTAAAAAAAAGTACGATTTTATTAAATAATTACCTTTCTTTTTTTTTTCTTTTTCTATCCTGTCTATCAACACTGAATATTGTTAGTATCTTATAATAACAGTATGTGAAAAAAATTAGAAAAATAATACGAATATATTATATATATATATTATATAAATATTTATTATATATATATAATTATATAATATATTTATACATCTTTGGACGAAGTCTACGTTATTTTTTTTTTTTTTAAAAATAAATTTTTAATTTTTTAAACTTTTATGAATGAAAGGAAATTCAAACAGAATGTAGAAACGTAGGGATGTATTTTTAGTTATAATTAAAAAAACATCTACCTAACCTACTCTTGTAGGTTTTACTTTACTCGGCGGAGTAATATTTTAAATTTTGCCGACTTTTTCAATATACTCGGTTTCAGACTTCAGTCTTAACTTCAAACTCCTCGGGGAAGGGTGTGCTTCATTTGTCTCGAAAATGCAGTTTTTTTTAAATGAAAATGATATATTATTTGCGTATTTACATGAAATTGTTTCAATAAATAAAAAAGTCTCATTAAATTACGTTTAAGAAAACATTGTTCGTTGTATGAAGTTCTTTTAAGTTGCTAATTATAAATTGTTAAGAATATACCAAAAACATCTTTTTCGACGCCCGCCTATTATGTTTTTATATTATTATAATAATATGTATATATATATATATTTAATATATATATATTATATATATATATATATTATATATATATATATATATATATATATATATATATATATATATATATATTATTTGTTAGGCTTATTACACGGCAAAATAGGGGGCTCGAGCCGACGTTGGGAGCAGAAGGGGGGCGATTTCTAATACCCGCAGGGAGGGCAGGGAGGAACCCCGCGACACCCAAAATACAAGAGCGGGGGTTCCGGAGGGACCCTCCCCGGGGGAGGGAAAGAGTTCCTACCCTGTCGTTCCGGAAGGCCGAGAGGACCCCGACTCTGCCATCTTTGCGGTTTACCTTGGGTATTCCTTTAGTTAAAAACATAATAAAAACAATAAAAATGACGGAGTCGTAAAACGTAAACGGTCCTATATATATTTGAATCATCAAATCCCTATAATAGAAAGTCTATTTATGGTCATAAAGATTACCTGTCTATTTTTTTTGGGCTAACGAGTACCTTTCAAAAGGCATAACTAGACTTTCTCCTATTATAATATATATATTATATTATTATAATATTAATATATAATTAATATATATATATATTATATATATATATATATATATATATTTATATATAATATTTATATATATATATTATATTTATATATTATTATATATATATATATATGACAGTGGCGTTACCAGAAATTTTTTCGGGGGGGGCCAAACAAAATTCGTTCTTACTTATCTATACTATATATATATATAATATATATAATATTTTATATATATATTATATTTATATATATAATTATATATATATATTTATGTATATAATTATAATATATATATATATATATTTTATATTATCTATATATTATATTATATATTAATAGTGGAAGGACAAAGATTAAATTCAGAAAAAATGGGTAAGACTTTAATTATGATTACTAAAATCATCCACTAAATTGTTAAATTATCGCCTGACATTGAGAGTTGAGCGAAGTTCAGATACATCTTCAATTTTTATGTTCAATTTCGATGCTATTTAGAGGAGGGCAAGTCCAATAAGTCTTTTTATCTTCCCAATAGTATTTCTAAAGTAGGTTTTCAGCAAGTCTAAGGGCCTATTTATATACCGGGCTTTTTCTCTTCCTTTCGTTCAAGTGTTCCTGCAGATCCTCCTTTACGTAATTCAAATTTATGAATCCTTGAGAACTTTTTTTCCGTAGGAGCCTTGACGTCGCAAAATATTGGGCGAATCTTCTTCCCTTAGTCAAGGTAGCTCTGAACCAACCTTGACCCTCCTTAAGATTTGTTTTCCGAGCGGCAGCCATCTTGTTTTTTTTTATTGTTACAATTTGTCGCTATTTATTTATTATTATCATTTGTTGGGCATTTATTATGTAAAGATTTTGTCAATATTTACTTTCGTTGTTAAGAAATACCCAAAAACATAATTAGGCTCACCCAGTAGCAATAGGCAGCGTGCAACCTTCGACCGGGACCTAACTTTAGTGTAAGGAGCGCAGATGATATTTTTTAATTATTCATATTTCGTAGCTAGGCTTACGTTCAGCCTTTTTACGGGCTTATGCCACCCAAAGCAACTGGATATAAGTGTGAGCACACCTCTCAATTTTCTAGTATTTT
This sequence comes from Trachelipus rathkii, assembly GCA_015478945.1. Lineage (NCBI taxonomy): Eukaryota > Metazoa > Arthropoda > Malacostraca > Isopoda > Trachelipodidae > Trachelipus > Trachelipus rathkii. The sequence continues at coordinate 23,148 of JABUQX010041145.1, read as the reverse complement.
TTATTAAACGCGTTTAGATTATTTCATTAATTTTTTTTGTTTTAAAAATTTTATAGAGAGACTAAACATAAATTAACATATATATACTTTTATTTGTTAGTTACATTTACTTTTTGTGGTTCATGGCTATTGAGATCTCTGACGTCATGAAATATGATGACGTTTTTCCTTGGAAACTGTCTTCGATAAGTAGCTCCCGATTAAAGGAAAGGGTGGTTTATAAATAGCAAATTTTTTTTAAGCTTCTTATGCCGTGGAGGATATGTTATCTGAGGCTCTTTACGGAAAGTCAAGAGTTTTTCAAAGTTGATCATCAAATACAGGGCCCTTAGCCCGTATTACGAATCAACTTTTGAAAACGTCTTTGCTTTCCGTAAAGGTAGCCCTCGATAAGGCATTTCCTCCACTGATCAGATCTTAAAAAGAAATTTGCTTATTTATAAACCCACTCTCCTTTATTCGGGATTAACTATCGGAGACAGTTTTCAGGGAAAACGTCTCATTTGCATGAGTCAGGACAATAGCCAATGCACACAAAGTAAATGAACTAGAACAAATAGAGTATTTATATTTATTTATGTGCTGAAATTTATAGAACTTTAGAAACACAAATAACGGATAATTGTATACATATTCAAAAATACTTATGAGATTGAAGATGTGTGCTTCAACATTTATTACTCCAGTTGAATTTGGTTGGATAGGCCGTAGCCGTGGGTTGAACGTAGCAGCTACGAAATTATGATAATTATAACAATAATCTGGTTCCTTACACTAAAGTTAGGTCCCGGTCGAAGGTTGCACGCTGCCTATTTCTCTGGTGTGAGCCTAATTTTGTGGTTTTTGGGTATTTTCTTACATGAAAGTATATTTTTGACAAAATCATTTACATAATAAATGCCAACAAATGATATAAATTAAATAATAATAGCGACAAATTGTACAATAAAAAAAAGATGGCTGCCGCTCGGAAAACACTTAGGAGAGTTCAAGCGTCTGGTTCAGCGCTCCTTGCCTAGGAGAGATTTCGCCAAGTATTTTTTTTGCGACGTCAAGGCCTTCCTACGGCACAAATTCATTCAAGGGATCTTTATAAATTTGAATTTACGTTAAGGGAGGATTCTGAAGGGAACTTGACGAAAAGAAGAGAAAAGGCCGGTATGTAAATACGGCCCTTTAGGGCGTATTTACTACTGCCTTTGTCTTTCCTTTCGTCAGTGTTCCTTCAGAATCACTCCCTTCACGTAAATTTCAATTTATGAACGAATCCTTGAGAAATTTTTCCATAGGAAGCTTGACGTCGCAAATACTTGGCGAAAATCTCATCCTTGTCAGGTTAGCTCTGACCACTTGACTCTCCTTAAAGATTGTGTTCCGAGCTGGAGCCATTCTTGTTTTTTTTATTTACATTGTGCTTATTATTATTTTAATTAATGAGTTGTGAGTTTATTAAGGAATTGCTTTTGTCAAATATATACTTTCGGTGTAAGAATACCCAAAAAACCACTCATTAGGCTATCGACATTCAAAATAGGCATGGTATTCTCAGTTCGACAGTTACCTAAGCATCGTGCACGTTGCGAGTTGATACTTTTTTATAATTTCATCATAATTTCGATAGCTAGGCTACGTTCAGCCTACGGCTATGCCAACCAAAGCAACTGGAAGTAATAAATGTGAAGCAACACATCTTCAATTCTCATAGTATTTTTATTAAACGCGTTTAGATTATTTCATTAATTTTTTTCTTTTTAATATTTTTATAAATTTACATACATAAATATATATAATATACTTTTATTTTGTTCTAGTTTCATTTACTTTGTGTTCATTGGTTATTGGTCTCTGACGTCATGAAATATGATGACGGTTTTCCTTGAAAACTGTCTTCGATAAGTAAATCCCGAATAAAGGAAAGGGTGGTTTATAAATAGCAAATTTTTTTTAAGATTCTTATGCAGTGGAGGAATCCTTATCTGAGGCTACCTTTACGGAAAGTCAAGACGTTTTTCAAGGTTGATTCGTAAATACGGGCCTTAGTTAAAAGCTTCTTTCTACTGAAGCATTAAACACGGGTAAAATTGCCAGTATTTGCAACAAGATGTAAATATTTGGAAATTGCGACTCTGCGAACAAGAAACTAGTCATCTATTGCGGTTTTTGGCGACCTGAGCTGTGTACCATTTCAACTTCCAAAATTCCATTCTGCTTTACTAAATTTCATTTCGCTTTCGATTCATCTTGTAAATATTACAAATCTTTTATCTTCTATAATCGGCGATATGTCCTACCACCCGTTCGGACGTATGTCAACTATAGCAAGCGAAAATTACTCAAATCGTCATTGAACCAACCTCATGGTGATATTAAAGATGATCCCGAGAACATGGGTAATTCACTAAAATGTAGTGTGGGCATAGTACTGTAGAGCCGGAAGTAAGGACTCGATTTGACTGGTCTGTTATTTTTGGACATTGTTAGTATTACTTCACGATAACAGCCCTATTCAGATACGTCAGTTCAGTTCGGGATGCGCTCACCTATTCTTCAAAAATCGCTGAATTCTATCTAAGGTTGCATTTCTCTGATGGTTTCAAGTTTACTTTTCAAGTTTAGGACTTACGAGATTTGTTCCTGACAGCGACGAATTATATAAATTAACTTTACTACATGCATTTATCATTATTAACGGTTTATACTTAAATTTTTAAGTGTCTAGAAAAATTTCGGGGGGGGGCCATGCGCCCCCCTGGCCCCCTAAATACGCCACTGTTATATATTATTATATTATATATATATATTATATATATATATATATATATATATATATATATATTTATATTATATATATATATATATTATATATATATATATTTATATATTAATTAATTAGTATATATCGTTCACAATGCATTTTGGCAGTGACAAAATTTTGAAATTACTTCAAAAATCCCCTATTTTCCCCTAATATTATTTCGAGGAAAATTTTATTTTCTTCTCAAATTTATTGTTGAAAGTTGTTGAGCCAAAAAAGTTTAAAGGAAGCTCTTGATTTTTTGTTTTCATTCTCATTTATTTGTAAGAGATAATATATATTATATATTATATATTATATATTTTTATATATTATTATATATATATATTATTATATATTATAATTTATATATATAAATATTATATAATATTAACGATCTCCGAACATAAATAAAACCTCTTATATTATTTTAATATATATATAATTATATATTATAATAGGTCAGCATCCCGAAGGCAGGCATGTAACTAAAAACTATTAACAGGTCACGAAATAATTCATTTTATTATTCGAGGAGACCTTATTTTACCCCGGAAATTAAAAAAAAATAAAAAAAATAACGGCTTTTTAAAAATTAAAATTGTTAAAATGTTTTGAAAATTTGAAGTTTTTTGATAAATCAAAGATGCGGCTTACTCCGAGTGAGCACGCAACGGGTGCCAAAATGTTGATTTGTTTTTTTTTTACACAACGACAAAAATGATTTAAACAAAAAAAACAAAAAAAAAAAAAAAAAAGACCGAAACAAATAGACAAAAACCTCTCGGCCTACCGGGGGAGGACGGGGGGACTTCGTCCCCCCTCTGTCCCTCCGTCGGCTCGAACCCTAAAAGATATTAAAGAACAATACTAATATTTTTCCTTTTGCGTTAAATAACAGCGGTATTTTGGCCATTTTCTCTTCGAGGACTGCAGCTTTCCAGGTCCAATTTAGCGTGAATGAAGATTTTTTACAATATTATTAAGGAGTTATTAATAATATTAGAATAAATTCAATTTTTTAAGGTTTCTCGATGGAATTACTTCCTTGAATCAAAATGTTATTTATTTCTGCAGATTGTTTATTTAGTTTTTCTTAATACTGCCTGCACTTTTCGGGATGTGGCCATATAGATATATATATTATATATAATATATATATATATATATATATATATATATATATATATATTTTATATTATATATTATATTTATTATTATTTAATATATTATATTATATTATATATATATTATCAGAAGCGCTCCTGCCTCGTGCTACTCGGCTCAGCCGAGTTAACATTATAGAAAACGTATTCTATTTTTCCAATTTTCGTTATGTTACGTTAAATTTCTCTTATTTTTTGCGAAGGTTGGTCAATAAATGAAATTATTACGCCAAATTAAAACGAAAAAGGTAAGAATAACCGCTAATTAAATACCTTTACCCATTAAAATGGCGGCGTTATGCCCATAACGGATGGCGGAGACGGTAGTTGTGATTTTAGATCTGTTTTTAAATAGTACGTTAATCTTGGATCGATTAGAACGTTTTAGAAAAGAAAAACGTTCGAGGCAAAGAAATTAGTATTTATATATCTTATATATATTTTATATATTATATTATATATATATAATATATTATATTATATATTTTATATATTATTATTATTTATTAATTTATTATTATTATCTATTAGCCAGCCTCCCGAAAGCATCTTGCATGTAACTAAAAAATGCAGCTACAGGAAATAATAAATTTTGATTTCAGCAAGCAATTCATCGATGAAACTTAAAAAAATTTTTTTATTTCTAATATTTATTAATAACACCTTACTCTTTTGTTATTCTTAGGGCTGGCAGCCGTCGCTCTCATCAACCTCCTTTCTGTATGAGTACTGAGAACAGACGTTACCAAGTATTGTTTTTTTCATTTACCGTTCTGGAGAAAATGTTACTTTTTCTTTTTATTTCCTTTTAGGGGGTTCGAGCCGACGGGGGACAGAGGGGGGCCGAAGTCCCTCCGTCGTCCCTGGTTAGCCGGAGAGAACCCCGACTTGTCCATCTTTGTGATGGTTACCCGTTGGGTTATTCTTGTAATAAAAATCGACATGGGCAACTTTACGTTCCCCTTCGTACCGATGGAGCTCCTTTTCTTCTTCAAAAAATGATCCTTATCATACAGATTTTCCAACTTTTTTAACTAATTTTAAATTATTTCAAAGCGTTTATTTTTTTTTTATTTCCTGGGTAAAAATGTCTCCTGATTAATAAATCATGTTCTTTCGGAGGGACTGACCATACTATATATATTATTATATATATATTATATTTATATATCTAATTTATATATATATATTATTATATATATATATATTATTATATCTATATATATATATATATTTAATATTATATTATTTTATTATACTATATTTATATATTAATATATATACGTATTATTATTATATTTATATATATATTATATATTATTATATATTTTATATATATATATATATTATTATCTATATATATATATTATATTTATATAGATATATATATAAATAATATATAATATTTAATATATTATATAATTATATAATTATTATTAATATTTTTATATATATATATCTATATATTATTATATATTATATATAATATATTGAGAGAGAGAGAGACGAAGAGAGGAGAGAGAAGAGAGAGAGAGGAGGAGAGAGGGCGAGAGAGCAACGGTAGTAAAATTACTGGGAGTCGCCACTGATATATAATATATATATATTATTTATATAATATATATATATATATATATATTATATATATATTTATAAATAATATTTTATTAAGTAATTATATATTATATATATATATATATATTATAATATATTTATATTATATATATATATATATAATAGCAGGGACGAGAAAGATACGAAATATGAAAATTATAAAAAATTAAGTTTAAAGAAAGTTTTTCCATTTCTGCATGAGAAAGAATCTGTCATTCAGTGCATAAAATATGAAAGAATTTAAAAGTAGTGTAAAAAAATAATGTTCTCGGAGGGAAAATTCGTTCCTTATTGATTTTTTTTCATATATTGATTCTGTGTAAAATTAACAATACCTATCATTAACCTGAACTAGAAGGCCATAAACCCTAACCTATTTGTCGACGATGCAGTAAACCTACTATAAGTTTATACCTAAACTAGATTATCTACTTTGCCGACTTTTTCTCCTGCTTTCGGGTGCTTAAAATATATTTTTTACTTTTTACCGGGTCTTCTGCCCTTTCGATACGCTAGACAACGTACGATGCTTCAAAAGTACGATATTTATTATATGATTACTTTTTTTGTATTTAAAATTTTTTGTTCCTATTTATTCCCACTGAAATTTATTGTTAGTATTATATAATAGCAATATATGAAAATATAAATAAAAAAAAAACATATTTATCTGCACATGACTCATACGAGACCCCAAATTGCTTTTTATGGCTATTATATATATATTAGTATTATATATATATATATATATATTTTCTTTTAAATATATATAATAAAAATATATTCTTTATATTATATATGCTATATTATATATCTGGTAGGGATACAGGGGCGGAGTACCACGTAGACAAATGTTCGTATGCCATACATTTTTATCTTCAAGTTTGTTTTTCCTACTCAAAACAATTGGAGAAATTCGTAACTTTTATTCGTATCATTTCGGGATCATTTCGCGAGTTTTATTTCACGTATTTTAGTTTTTTTCGGGTCATTTTAAGCATTTTAAGCATTTCATAAGTTCCATGAAAATCGGGACATGGTGCTATGTATATAAGGTCCAATAATAATAATAATAATAATAATAATAATAATAATAATAATAATAATAATAATAATAATAATAATAATAATAATAATAATAATAATAATAATAATAATAAAATAAATAATAAATAATAAATAATAAAAATAATAATAATAATACACACACACACACACACACACACACACAATAATAATAATAATAATAATAATAATAAGAAGAAGAAGAAGAAGAAGAAGAAGAAGAAGAAGATATAGTGAATTGACTAAACGAGCGATCGTGAGTGACTTTGTTTTCCCCTGCGGGTCTGTGACCCAAACTTACCAACTCTCTCTTTGAACTCAGACGGTGCCTCGAAACCACTACCTAGAGGCTTAATTTTGAAATATAGATATTTCAACAGAGTTTTCCATTTCCTTGTTTGAAGATTATATTAGAGATAGAAATAATTGAAGGTACTTTATTAATATGCGAAATTTAAATTTTTTAAAACCTTGATAGAAATTAAACAATATTATAATAATAATAATAATAATAATAATAATAATAATAATAATAATAATAATAATAATAATAATAATAATAATAATAATAATAATAATAATAATAATATAATAATAATAATAATAATAATAATAATAATAATAATAATAATAATAATAATAATAATAATAATAATAATAATAATAATAATAATAATAATAATTTGCTAGCCACTAATTAATTTTTATTACAATGCATTAAAATTAGTTATTAAAGCGTCAAATGACACATTGCAAGAATATGTAAGAAAATGGCAATGTATTGGTAACCTCCAAACTGACATTTAGAGGGTCATATGTTCATCACACTGCAAGAATTGTTTTAGGTCATATAAGTTATACCAATAATTGATAGAAAATTAATACCCATACATGCTGGGAGTGTATCCATACTTTCTTCTAATATTATAATACAAATGAATGGGTATGATAGATTACTCCTATGACCCACAAATATAAAATTTCAAAATATACGTTAAAAATATATAAATTCCAATCTTACTGATTTTTACTTATTAAACTTATCAATTGCACAGTTCAGTTAATATACTATAGGGAGTAGCTTAAAAGAAAATTTGATGAATTGTGGTCTCAAATATTTTAAGTAATTTATCCTTTTAAAATATATTTTTTCCTTGATCATGAAAATATCAGGTGTCAGGAGGGTGAGATTTAACATCTCAAATTGCTAATCATATATATATATATATATATATATATATATATATATATATATATATATATATATATATATATATATATATAGTATAGTATATATATATATATATATATATTATGGTTATATATATATATATATATATATATATATATATATATATATATATATATATATATATATATATATATATATATATATATATATATATATATATATATATATATATATATGCGCGTGAGACAGAGTGAGACTGATGTAATATTTATTTCTCAATACGTATATGATAATGATAAAATTTATGAGAAAATGAAAATGATATGGCGCACAGTAACACTTTCTGAGATATTTTAAGAACTAAAAATAAAAATGTAAAATGTGAATTTGCAGTTCTTAATTTATTTATTTATTCAATTTAAATATTACTTATAAATTTATTTATTGTTGATTTGTATGTTATGTATTTTTTTCATGATTACTTTCTTTTAAAGTTTGAAAGCGGATATGTATTATCTGATAAATAGTTTTATTTTTTTATAAGCAGCTCAGGTTTCACTTTTATCATAAGACAGAGATTGTACAATCGGTTTCGCAAGATATTTCAGATGTTCCCCTTTACCTATTCGCTTTTATTTAATTTTTAAACAAATTTTCATAACGAAGATTGTCTTATCTATAGCTAGTATCCAACCAATCGGGTTTTACTGTTAGTTGAACCTAATAAAAATTCACACAGGAAACGTCTCATGTCTTATTTCTATTATCTGTACGTAAGATTTGCAAGCGAGTAATGAACATACATATGAACTTATTCGTACACACAAAATAGAACACTTTATAATTTACTGTATATCAACAAAAAATTTCAAAAAACTGAATGCACATCTTCGTGCTAACGTACATGCGTTCACATTTGCCAATTGAGTCTGTGCGCTTCATGCGAGATTGCGAGTAGGAACCGATTCGGCGAATTTCTTTCCTCCGACTATATCACTTACCTGACCCATGTTTATTTGCCCCATTACTCGATCAATTGTTTATACGTTGATAGTAAACGTGGTTTTGAGTACTTGACCGTTTATTTTCACCTTCACTCGACCAATGTAAATCAGGCTTACATGTTGTTACTATATTCCGACTAGATTTGATGGTCTGAAGTCTCCTTACGTGTACTAGTTCATAATTGTATTAGTGGAAATGCTTGTCCTTTACTATCAATACTCTCTAGTATCTCATCTACTCGTACATCAGCATGATTCTAATACGATTATGTTAAACCAAATAAAATCTCATCTTAGTAGCAAACTTGTTTTGCATCCCAAAACGAGTGAATCAACTTACACGGAATGGGTTTTAAAGCAGTTATCTATTTAGTGCACTCCTTTTTTTTTTGCAAATTTTGTTTCAATTTCATTCTGTAGTCTGAATATCGTGTTTGACATTACAGAATCCGACATATTAATTTTAAACATTTAAATTAATCAGTAAATCATCAAACAATGATATTGCATGATTACTGAGATTCATGATTTTTTTTTATTTCATATTGTATTGCAATATTTATATTATATAAAGAAAATAAAATTTCAATTTAGCTTTCCATTATTAAGGAATGTGATTTGATATGCCATAAAAATTTCTGCTATTTTACTTATGAAATAGTAGCTATTGTAGAATATTCAAATGGCCTCAGCTAAGATTAGATTTACACAGTGGTGAGGTGCCAAAATTTTAACAACCGATTCCATGGTCAGTCATAAAATTTAATGCCGGTTCGTTTTCATGTTTAATCGGATAAACAAAAGAGTTATGTACCTGTTCACGCGAACCGATGTCAAGTTGTCAACCGTCTCCGGATTTACTTAATTTAGAAAACAATTATTTTAAAATTTATTAAAGCTTCCCAGAAATATTTGATTTAATAGAAAATGTAATAATATTTAATATAAACTAAAGTAATTTTTCGTTTTTTTCATTAAATTATTATTTTTTTTGAAAATAATAATAATAATAATAATAATAATAATAATAATAATAATAATAATAATAATAATAATAATAATAATAATAATAATAATAATAATAATAATAATAATAATAATAATAACAAGAACAAGAACAAGAACAAGAACAAGAACAAGAACAAGAAGAAGAATCACGTCTCAAAATAAACTGCTATGAAGGTTGAATGCCATTGTGATGGCCAATAAGCTGTCATCGTCTTCCATTCATATATTTTTTTTATTTATTTATTTGTTGCTTTATTTTTTTTCTTTGAAATTCATTTTTTTTCTGGCTCTGTAAAAGTCGTTTTCAGGACAGGGTCCAGTATTGGAGCCAGAAGCACCCCATTTTAGCCCCCACCTAAAAATGAACATAAAATTCATAATTTTCAGGCAATTTTGGTGAGGTTTAAGAAGCAAGCTAGCTTTTTCTAACCTTTAAAACGTCGTTTTCGAGTGTTTTTTTTTCTGTAGACATTTGTTCAGTATTTTAATTTTTTCAAAACCTATGTTTTTGACATTTTTCGCTTCAGCTTCTATAATTTCGAATATACTTGAAATATACATAGATGGGTATATTACCTAGAGAAGTCACGAAATAGTTTTATGATTTTTTAAAATTTGTGCTCAGCAATGTCGAAATTCAAAAGCCCCTCTTTTTTTTTTTTTTTTTTTTTTTTTTTTTTTTTTTTAAATGAAAAATTGCGATAATTTTTTTTCTGCCTATGTGATCAGGATGAAGTTTTCAGAGCATCTGTAGTCGAAGGAGATACACATTTTTTGTTTAGATAATTTGTATATGCAGTAGTTTTGGATTTGTTCTTGGAACAAATTTTCAAAATAAATTTTTTTTTGGAAATTTTAAAAAAAATATTTTTTGAGTATACAAAAAATTTATCTAAGTAAAAAAGATGTATCTCGCCCGACTATACAAGCCTTGAAAATTTGATGTTGATCGAAAGTAGAATATATATATATATATATATATATATATATATATATATATATATATATATATATATATATATATATATATATATATATATATATATATATATATAGTTATAAAGTTATATAGTATATATATATATATATAAATATATAGTAAATATATATATATATATATATATATATATATATATATATATATATATATATATATATATATATATATATATATATATATATATATATAAATATATATATATATATATATATATATATATATATATATATATATATATATATATATAGGTAAGACTTTACTAAAGGGGACATCATGTAACTAGAGAAAGGCAAACACCTACAGTAAAAAATTATATATTTGGATTCACTGGAAAAATTTTCGAAAGGTTTTTTTTTTTTTATCTAAAAATTTTTTTGACCCATTTAGGGGCTCGCCGATAGGGACAGAGTTCGTCCCCCGTCGTCCACCTACAAGCCGAGAGACACTCGACAATGATATCTATGCGGTCTAGGTGTTCGTTAGTTTTAAATCATAAAACGACTTATATATATATATATATATATATATATATATATATATATATATATATATATATATATATATATATATATATATATATATATATATATATATATATATATATATATTTTGTTGGACGATTAATCGTCATCGTCATCGTCATCGGCAAAATCGGCATATTTTTTTTCAATCGTCATCGTCATCGTCATCGGCAATTTCTGCCGATTATTTTGCCGATTAATTGAACAAATATTAAGAATTTTGGATAATATTAAAACTCAATAATATATATATATATATATATATATATACCCATTTTGATTATGATATATATATATATATATATATATATATATATATATATATATATATATATATATATATATATATATATATATATATATATATATATATATATACCCATTTTGATTATGGTATGTATGACATTCCAGTGCCTAATGGTTCGCCTTTCTGTTCTGCGTTCATATCCAAAATACATCTTAGAGACACCATCTTTTATCCACATATCATATACACATACTTATATCCACACCCCTCTTCTAGACAACATCTTACAGACATCCCTATCCCTTATATCCCTATGTGTGGGGGGAAAAAAATTGCCGAGATCGTATGTCCTGCGTGTCGTAGAAGGCAACTAAGTGATGATGGTAGTTGGGTGGCCACGCCTACTTATCTTTTGCCAGGAATGCTAACATGCATGACTCAGAGAGGTTGGGTCGTGATCGCCTCGTCATCGACGTCCTGTATCTGGCGAAACGGGCGAATCGTATGGATACATGGAATGTCAGAGGAATAAATGTTGAGGAGAGAGAGGTGATTTATGTATTTAGAAAGGGCAAATTTGATTTGCTAGCTGTGACTGAAACAAAGATGGAAGGAAACGGTGAAAATGAGTGGGTAGTGTGGTGTGAAATGTGTTTGTGTTGGTGGAAAGGAATGAGAGGGGATAGAAAGATTTGCAATTTTGATGAGGAGTTGTGGTAGAGAGCCATGGTAGATTTTGTGTGTGTGAGTGCTGGGAATTTTAAAGGTTAAATTTAAGTTTGAACAAGTAAAAGTATGTGTGGTAGAGACATATGGTCCATCTGAGGGTAATTTTGAAGAGTGCAATTTTCTGGGATAATCTGAATGATGTTTTGGATGGGGTGAGTAGGGCATTTAGTTCATTTACCACCATATCTGCCCACCTAAGATTTTTTTTTTACAGTTGTCCACCACCACTCTCACAGTCAGAGCAATTCTTTCAAGGAGGGTGTAGTAAGCTCAAAGTTCACCCTATTCTAAATTACGCAGATGAGCACAGACGCAGGCTTTCAAGTGAGTGAAGATTAAATTCAGCAGGACATACAGAAGATGGAAAAGAATTCCACATGAACAGAGGTGGTGGAAAGGAGGAAGCACCAGCGTGAACTAGCTCTGGAGTTACCAATAACAACACAAAACTCATCGCAGATACAGCAACCCTTGTGCTACGAGGGAGTCGTAAAGGTGGTGATACGCAAATGATAAGTTCCTCGAGCACTTGCCGCTGAGGTGCCTATATAGAATAGAGATAAAGCACCAAAAGAACAGTTTATAAGCCTTTTGTGCCCTTTGACTCGATCCTATCCAAAAGCCGGGTGAAGCCAGAGCCCCCCCTCAGATATGAGAACAGTACTCCATACAAGGGCGATGAGATTCTTGTATGGCTGGAGCAACTGAGAAGAGAAAAAGTCTCGGTCTAAACAGAACTCCAGTTTTCTTGAGGTCGCCCTAGCAACCGTTGTGACATGAGGTTTCCAGACATTTTTTTGTTTATGTT
>JABUQX010041145.1:0-5000 GCA_015478945.1 Trachelipus rathkii | reverse complement strand
TTTTTGAAAAAGTGAAATATTGATATATATTTTTGTTTACTCATCCGATCAACATCAAATTTTCAAGACTTGCATAGTCGGGCGAGATACATCTTTTTTACTTAGATGATTTTTTTTGTATACTCAAAAAAAAAAAAATTTTAATTTTCAAAAAAATTTTTTTTGTTGAAAATTGTTCCAAAAACAAATCCAAAACTTTTGCATATACAAGAAATTATTTAAATAAAAAATGTGTATCTCCTCCGACTACATATGCTCTGAAAATCTTCCTGATCGCATTGGCAGAAAAAAATTATCTCAATTTTTCATTTTAAAAACCAAGAAAGTGGATTTTGAATTTTGACATTGCTGAACATAAATTCAAAAAATAATAAAAAAAACTATTTCGTGCATTCTCTAGGTAATAGACCCATCTATATATATATATTTCAAGTTTGAAGTCATTTCGAGAAAAAATTGTAGAAGTTGAAGCGAAAAATGTCAAAAACATAGGTTTTGAGAAAATGTCTTAGACATGTGTAAATGTTCGCTTTGGACGACGTCTCAGCACATCATCATATCGATGTAGTGTACAACATCACTACAACTTAACACTGCGATGTTATGATTCACTTATGAACACGCAGTAGTGTGATGAATATGTAAACCATTCTGAGGATTGTTTAGTTCCTTCCATAAAAGATACTTCTGATTCTAATCCTCCTGATATCGTAATTGGCTAATTGTCTAATTAATCTATTTTCGATATTTGGTTTAATTTAACAGAGTACAAACTTTCTGATAAAGGATCTTGTTTCACATCAAAAAAATTGAAGTACCTTTTAACCAACTAGTAGACCTACTCCATATCATATAACTAAGAATGGGCAATGTGAAAGTTTTGTCGATTAATTTGGAGAACTATTGTATAATTCTAATTCTAACCAAGAAACTTCTCCGAAATGCTGTGAAGAAGTGTTAATTAATGTTCTTCATTCTCTGAGATCTTTGTGATGCACTTCCAGTAATAATACTCCTCAGGATCGCTTGTATGAATTTCCAGGGAAAATTTCTTGAGGGACTAGTATGAATTCTTGATTAATTCAACCCGGTAACGTCTTTCTCATAATGTACTTTAAGAAACAATGATTAACCGATTAACCTACCTTTTACTGAGGAAGTTGAGTTACTAGATTCGAATCCACAGTTTGCTAATATTTAATATCAAAATAGTCGTGAAGATGCTTACTCTATATAACACATCACAGGAAAGTTACGAGTACTCAGAACCGAATCCCAATCTTGATCCTTTTGATGTAAGAAACGTGACGACGGAGAATGTCGACAGAACAAAGAACATTAATAAGGATGTCAACTCGAGCTAACTCCTTCAAGATCGATCTGATAAAAGAACTCGACATTATCTGAAGGACTCAGATGCTTCACCAGTACTTGGAAGATTGTAGAATGTTTGGATATCGGCTCAATTATACATTAAGTATATTCTTCATTTTAGTGGGGTGAATGTTATATATATATATATATATACTATATATATATATATATATATATATATATATATATATATATATATATATATATATATATATATATATATATATATATATATATATATATATATATATATATATATATATATATATATATATTGAATAGTAATAACATTAACTTATAAAATACTCATAGATTTAGTTGTTTTTTTTTATGAACTTTATTAAGTATATTTCTTTAATTTTATAAGACAGTTTTGATAACTTTGTATTCTATAAAAAGATAACTTGCATGTGAATTTTGTAGTTAGTTTTATAAAAGTTGTGAGCTGTCAAAATTTTAGCAACCGATTCTCTGCTTAGTTAAAAAGTTAACAACGAGATCGTTTCCCTGTTTGATTAAACAGCAAAAAGAGTTAAAAATTAACCGGTTCGCTTTCCTGAAAAAATATTAACATTCGGTTATCGCTAACCGGTGCGGACCGGTGTGAAAAGGCTCCAGCAGTTCACCACGGTCTTTAAAAGAAGGTTCCTCATTTGAATTGTATTCAATATATATATATATATATATATATATATATATATATATATATATATATATATATATATATATATATATATATAATAAGTTATACATATTATATATATATATATATATATATATATATATATATATATATATATATATATATATATATATATATATATATATATATATATATATATATATATTAGCTCTAATTTTTCACGATTTTCGTGTTGGAAATTTGCATTTTCATGACCTTGAAACCTTTAGAAACACATTTTACAAACAAAAATTTTTATGTCGTTTTCTTTGTACTACATTAAAATAAAGTTTATACACATACACACCAGTGTATATATATATATATATATATATATATATATATATAAAGAAAGAATAAAAATATATATATATATATATATATATATATATATATATATATATATATATATATATATATATATATATATATATATATATATATATATATATATATATATTGGTGGGAAAAGATCAGAGGTCAACAGAAAATTTAGAATAGTTAGAGAGGCAAATTCAATATCAGAATCAAAGGCAGACATGTTCAAATATACTGAGCTTGAATGTGTGAAAGTATCAAATGAAATAAAGAAGATAGAAGGAGGAGAGGTGCTCCAGACTTAACCAGTGGAGTATATGTAAGGACTTGTCCACACTCAAGCAACAACAAGGATCTTTGTGCTGATGTTACATGTTCCCTAAAAATAAAATGTTGCCAGTTGTTACAGGTTTTTACCGAATGTTTCTTTAAGTATCTGTTGCCAGAGACAAAAGTCGCCTCGTGTTCCCTGTTTCCATTTGGAGGGGTAAAGATAAAAGAAAAATAGGAATCACATAGTAAGAAGCTGTAACAGAAATAAATATCGTCTCAGTATGTACGCTTTGTAGTTGAGTTCATAACATATTTGTTTTACTGAAACATTTATAGAAAATGTCTCAAACAGTGATGTGGAATAACGATAAAATTCTCAAATTAATTGAGGAGTAGTGGAAGTATGAGTGTATGTGGGAACCAACGGATAAAAAAAATATAATGCAGAGATTTAAAGGAAGATGCTTGAGGGGGAAAATAAGTAATGCTTAGGAAGCAGTTAATATTGAAATAGGTAGGAAAATGAAAAAAAAATTGAAGAGTTCAGTTTTTCCGAAACCGGAAAACTATGTTCAATCAGGAAGTTGAAGCTATTTCCAAATTTCTGACGGTCTTGAAAACTAGGTCTAACCCACCTTTCTTTTGATGTACTAATCACTGTAAAGAGTGCAGGTGCAAGGAGCAATTGTTCCTCAACCATGATTCACGATAGCAACAAACATACTGTTACAGTTCAGTGCGGACATCTTGTTATTAGGAATAAATGTTGCCTTAACACAGAAATAAAACTCAAAAGTTCCTTCATTTTATTGCTCCATGGTAAACAAACTGTTTCTACGAGCTGCTACCTGCTGAACAATGTTTGGAATAGAGTTTGCCGATCACCTGAAATTTCCACTCATCAGCACGCCACACATAAATGAGCGCACCACGCACCGCACCGCACCGCACCGCAATTTTGTGCATCATCACACCGATGTGGTGCTTTGGTTAAACTTAGTTAGGAACATCAGGCAACAATAAGCTACAAAAAGTTTCTTGTTGCCTTAATGTGAACGAGGCTGAAGAATGAGCATAGATATTAAATATTGTGTCACAGTGCTAGATAGCAAAACGACGAGACCAGAGCGTAAATACAGGCTCTGATGAGACTGTGGGAAAAACGTATGGCACAATCTTCCCTCAAAGAAGGAGATATGCGACTTGAGGGTACAGAAGAGAAGTGCTCGTTGTAATAACAAGTATAGAAAGATAACTGCGCAACAGTTCGACGGGCAGAAACTGGTTGAAGAGCCTCATTGAGAATATGAGAGTGGTGAAAAGGTGAAGGTGAGAAGTAAGAATATGAGAAGTGGTGAAAGGGCGAAGGTGAAAAGTCCTAGACTCCACCCACCTTTTAAAGAGTAGCTGTAGGAGTTGAACCACCTCGTGCAGGTATGTAGCTTATACACTGTATGCAAGAAATGCCGATACTCATCTTCCGAATAAGATATTTTGGTAGTGTGAAGTCTGAATATATATATATATATATATATATATATATATATATATATATATATATAAATATAAATACACGTAAAAATACATTATATATATATATATATATTTTTTTATATATTTATATATATATATATATATATATATATAAATAAATATATTATGTGTATATAGATATATATATATATATATATATATATATATATATATATATATATATATATATATATATATATATATATATATATATAGATATGTATATATATATATATATATATATATATATATATATAAAATACAGTATAGTTACAAGCGCAGCTGAAAAGGTTGTCGATGAAGCGTAAGAGTTGAGTAGGGATAAAACAGAGCCCGGAGGAACACCACAATATACTAGTAAGGAAGGTAAATCAAATGTTGATAAGGAATAATTCGCGAGGGGTTTAGATGTGAGTGAGCAAAGCGAAGGAGGAAACCCATAGTAAAGGAGCTTAGAGAGCAGTAGTGCATGACATTCCAGATCCAGCCTTGGACATGCCAAATGCCACTAACCAAGGGTCCAATTGTAGCATCTGTGACATAGGAATGTATGTCTCCAGTTGACGTCGAGTTTTGAAAAGGACTCCTGGAAGGGACGTTGAAGCGTAACCTCTCCAATTTTTTAATTTCTTTTAGTGGTTTATTGAATTTTATAAATTTTAAGCGATATATATATATATATATATATATATATATATAAATAAATATATATTTATATATATCTATACATGTATATATATATATATATATATATATATATATATATATATATATATATATATATACATATATATATATATATATATATATATATATATAT
>JABUQX010041144.1:10000-37715 GCA_015478945.1 Trachelipus rathkii | reverse complement strand
TTATATTGCTATCACTTTTCATTCATTTCTCTTTCTAAGTTTTCTTTTGTCTATATTTTTTCTTTCTTGTATCTATATATATATATATATTAATATAATTATAGTATAAATATATAATATATATTTTATATATATATAAAGACTATGATATTAAATATATTATTGTATATATTATATATATATATAAGAATATATATATATATAATATAGTAATATTATATATATATATATATATATTATATATATATATATAATGTATATTAATTATAGTATATTATATTATATATATATATATTATATATATAATAATTATATTATATATATTATAATATATATATATATATATATATAATATATAATTTATATGATTATAGTAATATAAATAATAAAATATTATTTATAAATATATATATAATATATAGATAATATATATATATAGTATATATATATATATATATTATATATAATATATTATATATATATATATATATATATTATATATATTATATTAACATATAAAAATATATATATTGTTTTCACTTTCAACAGTATCTATTTCGGTTTATTTATCCATCTCATTTGTTTTTTTTCTTAATTTTTCTTTCCATTTCTAACTTTACAATTTTTTATTCTTATTCGCTCTTCTCTATTACTTTCCATTTCCCTTTTAGAATATGCAACCTTATTTTTAATACTCTTTAATCTTTTCATCATATCTCATTCTTCTATATAAGAGTAAAGGGTGTATGTGCTAGTATGCGCATATGTGCATTTGGTGGACTCTAATATAAACATGAATAATGAATGGCGTATTCATTATAACTTTAGGAGAAAATTTAAACCCTTGTATAGGGTTGGAAAAAAAACATGTTTTTTTAAAAAAAAACAAAAACCACTGTTTTTTATAAATAAACCAAATAAACCAGGTCTTTGTTTTTTTTGGGTTTTTTGCTATTTGATGGTTTATAAGTAAGTTTTTAATGTTAAAAGATTTAAAAGCTCAATCAAACTGAATTTTATAGCACTGGTGATTAATACATATTTTCAAATTATCTAATAAATTTCTTTAGATTCTTAAAATTCAAATTTTCATCATTGTTAACTGAGTACTAAAATCTATTATTATTTTTTGAGTTTATAACATAAACCCTAAAGTAAAAAATAAGAGGGAATATATAATATATAAACTCTAGCTGAAAAAAAGGTTTTCTTATATTACAAAAAAAAAAAAAAAAAAACCATAAAGAAAAGTTTATTTCAAATTTAAACTTAGCTCGTGATTTACATAATCTTATTACCTCTTATATTTGAATACTAGGGAATATATATATATATAATATATATATATATATATATATATATATATAAATATACTATATATATAATATATATATATAATATAAATATATATATATATATATATATATTATATAATATATATAATATATAGAGAGAGAGAGAGAGAGGAGAGAGAGAGATTCATCATAAAAGTCGAAATATGATTATTTATCATTAAGATTCATTACAATAATACCTAATTTCCCTACAACTTTGTTATCCCAAGGGAGTCTAATGTTGCTGTGCACAGATTTTTAAAGTTGAAACATATGCTGGTACATCAGCTTTTGATGAAGTTGCTGACAATTTGCTTATTAGTTATATATGACCTTCTCATCTAAATTTTTCTTGAGAGATCTGTACCAATGAAAGTCCATGCTGACAACAGAGACTCATCAATAGGTAACTCTATGAATGGAGGGATTGCTCTTAATTTATACAAAGTGGCATCAAATTCAGAATATTCTTTGCCATGAAATTCACATGCTTTGTTGAATACTCATCCTCTGAAGTACTTTGGTCGCATATCCTTGGGTTAAAAACAGACGCCAAGAAAGTGAGCTTCTGTAACTGCCTGATGATACCATCTTTTAACTTTTTGCAACTTGTCTGCTGAGTGTGGATTAATCTGTCTAGCTCATATTCATATTATTACCAAATATAAATCATCATTAGTTTACAGTCATTCCTTCTAGCTGGTTAATTCTGTGACCACATACTCCACAAAATGGTTTCTTATAATCTTTTGGAAAATGTGCCATCGATTGGAAGAAAATCGAATCCTCAAGAGTTCGAAACAAGAATCATCATGTTTTAAACATGTTAATTTACAAAATATATATATATATATATATATTAATACTATATTATTATTAATATATATATATATTTATATATATAAATATAATATATATAATATATATATATACTAATATATAGTATATATATATATATATATATATATAATAATATAATTATATAATAAATATATAGATAGTATATATATATTATATATGATATATATAATATATATAATATTAGTATAATATTTATATAAATATATATATATTATATTATATATATATATATAAATATATAATATATAATATATATTAAATAATATATATTATATATATATATATATATATATATATATATATATAAAGTTTATATATATATACATATAATATATATATTAGTTCTATATATATAGATATTAGTATATATATATATTTATAAATATCACATAACCGGATACCCGGTAAATGCTATATTCTGAATATCTATATACCAGTGACAAGACAGGCGGGTAATAATATCACGTTGACATTTGTATATAAATATTTAATGTAATAATATTTCATGTTATAACTGGATAACATTTAATATAAAGATCATTTATGTAAAGAAAGAAGCTATAATGAATGTAGGTAAATAAGGATTAATGAAACATGATTAAACAAGTATTAGGTAAGGCGGACAATAAAAAAATGTAGGATGTTACCATTAAATATATATTTATATATATATATATAATAATAATATATATATATATATATATAATATATATATTATCTATAATATATATTATATATAGATATAGTAATAATATATATATATATATATATATATTTATATAATATATACTGATTTTAATTATTTGAAATGAATTATATATATATAATATTATATATATGTAATATATCATATATATATATATATAATATATTATTATAGTATATATAAATATATAGACCTTTTCTATATATTGTATTTAAATTATAATTACAAATTCGCTTAGTTCTACATAATGTATCATAAATGAATCATAAAATATGTGTATTTGTAACACACTATAATATATATATAGTATATATTATAATTATATATATATATATTATAATTATATATATATATATATATAATATATAATATTATTATATGTATGCCGCGGTTTGTAATATTATAATATATATATATATTATATATATATATTTTATATATATATATATTATATAATATATATATATATATATATATTTATATTATATATTATAAATATATATATATATTATATATATTATATTATATATTATATCCCATTATTATATCATAATATTAATTGAAATATATATATATACAAAAACTAGATATATATATATATATATATATATATAATATCATATATCTCTATAAGAGTATACTATAATAGTAACTACCTATTATCCACTGGTATCCTTATATATTCAGTAGGTTACCTCTAGTTTGCTTACATCTACCTCATTTATCACAATTAAGGCCCTATTACATATACCCTATATAGAGTACTACTGCCACTAAAATATAATCACCATACAACCTTATAAAGATATTATATATAACTATACCGCTACTACTATGTTTATAACTAAATACTCAATAACCTAGCTAAATTAACTTAAAGCCCAAATTATTATTATAGTAGGATCAATTCTAGTGATATAGTATATATTATATATATATACAAAATATGTACGCTAACTAATATAACTGACCATACCAGACATGACCTGTAGTAATAACTTAGACTATCTATAATCAACTTAATATAAGAGGTATTATGCCAATATATCTAATATATATAATACACTAGGTAATATAATATTTATAATAATATTCATATTTATTTTATATATATCAAATATATATGATAATTATCATATTATAATTTTATATAATATATAAATATGTATATAAATATAGGAGAATAAAAGAGTATAAGAGAAAAGAGCAAAAATCATAATATAATTATACTATATATAAATTATATAATAATAATTATTATTATGGTAATATGTTTAGTAAAAGTATAATTTTTCTATAATATATAGTAAATTTAATATATATTAAATATATATAATAAAAATATATATATAAATATAACATAATAAATAACATGATATTAATATATATATATGAAATATATATACATCGATATTATTATATATTATATATATATATATATATAAGGATGTCCCCTTGAGAAAAGATCAATGTTCATGTGCTGACTCAAAAGGCCATTTGCGATGCAACAAAAAAGATTCATTTAACGTATATGCCTTACCTCTTGTAGAATATTACATAGCAATACACCGGAAAAAATAAATATAACAACCAATATGAGAGCAACCGACAACTAACAATGGTTGCATAAACTAACGTGTCTTAGACCTTTCGCACCCAGCATCCTCCCTTCGCGATGCTAAAGCTCTCGCTTTCAATATTTACCAACACCACCCCATGACACGCAATTATGCTTTTAAAAGTGCTATTTAATCACTACAACAAGAAGAATCATCTAACCTTAGAATACCATATCAATTAACAGCAACAATACCCATTTTCCTGTACGTCCAGCAAGTCAAAGCATAAAGCGTTGTATGTGTAAATTCTAAGAAAAATTAAATCAAAATTATTGAGAAATGAGAGTATAGGGATTATGAACTCATAATACTTATTATACACATACTAGAATTTAAACAATAATATGATAATAATAATAATATATGTATAATAAAATAATATAAATTAATAATATATAATATAATAATCAATAATAATATAATTACTAATATTAGAAATAATAATAAATAATAATATGAATAATAAGAAGAATAATAATAAAATAATAATAAATATACAAATAATAAAAGATGATCGATTATTTGTATGTCAAATGAAATGAAATCAAAAAATACTAAAGATGCTAGCGGTTGCAAGGATATAATTCGTTATAATACATCATTTCCTGCGAAACTTAATTAAGCTTCAACAGAACAAGCGAAATCCCAGTCATCTCAATTACATATCTCATCGAAATAAACAAGTGAGGTACGGTCTACTAATAAGTCTACTACAAATAACAAGCCACTGCAAGTCGCTATAGGTAAAATAATATCCAAATGTATGCTGATCTTTATAACCGTAAGGTAGACTATAAGTATATATATTACTTGATAGTAAATAGTAATTAGGTAATATGTATTTTTTTGTCGATGATGGCTTGCTAGTAAAACATATAATATATAATATATATTACATAATAAAACATAATATAAAATAAATACAACTACGACACTGACTGATTAACTACGTAAATAACAACTCAACTAGGCGTGATTATATATATAAAACATATATTAGCTAACTACTACATATTACAATACATAACTAACTAAATTACGACTATATATATTACAACTTGACTTTAACTTTTATATGTATATATAAATACAATATACACACTATATTAAATGTAAAAAATTATACTTAAAAAATATAATATAACGATTAAGTAATAATAAATTTAAAAGTGTAAAATTATAAATATATAAATATTAATATATTAAATATTATCAAATCATAATATCATAATAATATTAAAAATATAGATATAATATATTAAATATAATAATATATATATATATTTAAATAAATAATAATTAATAAATATATATAATTAAAAAATAATAAATAATATAGTAAGTAAATAAGAAGAATAAATTATAAAGGAATTATAATATATATAATAAAAAGTTAATATAAAATTAAAAGAAATAAGATAAAATTATAATAAAATCTAGAAAGTCAATGGAATTATATTTAGGTGATTGAAACAAATATTATTTGATAAATATAAAATAATCACTAATGATGAAAAATTCGAAGTGTGATGTGTGTATATAAATATCTATAATTATAATAAAGAAAATGAAAAATGTTCGGATACTCTTAATTTAAAATTTATATTCCAATTTTTCGTAACATTTATAAAAATTCGAATTAGCGACTTTAGATAAAATTAGCACCTACTGCATATTCCATATGAAAATTAGCTCCATAATCTATTTACTCACCATTAAGTAATTTTCTGGAGGTACGGCTAGAGTTACTACACAGACTTCGAATGTATTCGAAAGGTTAGGATCGCTTTAACTCGAACTGGGTCATACATCGTTCGATAATCTCTTAATGCTACGCGTCAATAGAGTTAGTAAAATTATATTTAGAAGAATATATATTAGAAATATATAATATAATATATATAAATTTAATTAGATGATAATAAATATAGTATAAGGATATAAAATATATATTATACTTATATAATATAGTATTATATAGTATTAAATATTTAAATTATTATATAGGATATATATATTATATATATAATATTTAATTAATATTAATATATATATAATGCATATATTTAAATATATAAAAAAAAAGTATTGTAATAATATAATATTAATTATATATAAATTTATAATATAATATTATTTAAATGAATATATAAATATTTAAAAGTATATTAATATAATATAATATATATCATAAGAATATCAACTATAATAGTACACTAATGACTTTACTAAGTAGCTCGACCCCAATTATTTGATAATTCATACCCTAATTTCTCTCCCACACCAATAGCCATACTATAAAAGCTTCTTATAAATAATCCAACCCGGATATTAGAAGTTATAAGTCACCTATATAATATAAACACATGCAAAAAACTACAATTTAATTTTAATGCATTATTCTTCATAGACTGAGAAAAATGATGTAGGGTATTTATATATTAATGTGATGACAACATACATGAATCGAACACAATTTACCTATTTGAGCAAAAATTAACAGAAAAACATAAATTATGATCTTCTTTAATTGTTAAATACACATACATTAAAATTGACTCTATTTTTTTTCGATCTGAAAACTTTCCGGTAGTGTAGCTGTCCAAAGACGATTACAATGCTAAAAAAGGGCACAATTCTATTAAATATTTACATCTTTTAATATTTAAAACATTAATAATCTCTTGTTCATCACCTTAATAGTCATTTAGTGTAATATAATTAAACAGTTTATCAAAAAAAAAAAGAATTAAAAAAAAAAAAATGTTCACCAAAGCGTAAAAATAGAAATAGAATAATATATATATATATGAAGATATAATATTAATTCTAAATAATAATAATATTATATTAGAATATAATATTATTATAAAAAATAATAATTTTTTATGATTTATATTTATTAATAAAACGTTAGATATAATTTTAAATATAAAATACTAAATATATATATAAATTAATATTATATATAATATATATTAGATATATATAAAATATATACTAATAAAATAATAATATATTGAAATTATAAAATAAATGATATAATATAATATATAATAATTATATAGATTAATTAATTAGATAGATATAGTTATAGAAGATGACGATAGAAGAATGTTTTGAAAGTAAACTAAAGGATTATAGATAAGAAAATAAAGAGAGTGATTTATTAAGGTATATAATGATCTATAATTGAAAGAACTTATAGTATCGGATAATAGTATATAACTTATGCACTCAAGTAACCAGGTAAAAGTCAAAGAGACAAAGTGGAAAGAATAGTGAGACAGTACAGAGAGGAGACATCAAATGTACGAATAAAATAAAATTCATTGTTAATCTTAGAATTTAATTTAGTTTGTAAGAAGGTATTGAATATAGTATATAAAATAGAATTCTCATATATATATATAATATTAATATATTAAATAATATTATTATATAAAATTATACATCATATAAATATAAGTTGTCTGAATAATTTTTGTATGAACCAAAACTAAGAGTAGGAATTTAACGATAAGAAACACATTAAATGTATATACGTAAGCTCACCTTAACACGATACTATAAAAAAAAAAAAAAAAAGATAGAGAGATAAGAGAGAAGAAGCAAGAGAGAGAGAGATAGATATAGATGAGATAAGACGATAACACTTAAAACGAAATAAATAAGCATTTCGGTAACAAAATAGACATATTCTACTAAGCCACAGAGTCACCCTCTGAACATTGGAATAAAGAAAATTTAAAATTGTGTACACAAGACATCAACACTCCACAAATCAAAAATGGAAAAAATAGTTTGTCATCTTAAAATTCTAATTCAATGTTATTATTTGAAAACATCAATCAAAAAAACATGATTTATAATTGAGATATTTAGTGTCACGTATCAGTAAAAGGATATAGGATCGATCTATCAAGGAAGTTAGGATTCTGAGAGACAATATTTCAAGGAGTAATAATATTGTGATTATCTCCATTATCTTATTTAGTTGGTTTTATTTTCGTATTTTAGACTCTGTACATTATCAGGACTTATGTATATCGTAACAGTTTTATTAACAAATTTCCACTATTTCTACCACCTACTATAGTATTGAGACAAATTTTTTTCTCGATTTCCCGATACATCAAGTTGTTACTCAATATAATTCCTATCCTTTTTAGGACACTCGTCATATGGTCACTAACTCGACCTTCTAGCAATATCTCTCAATGTATCATTAACCTCTTGTTACTTACTCTGTACCTTCTCAAACACTTAAACATTCGTATACTCAATAGATCGTTAGAGATGTGTATGTGAGACACTAGTTCACATATATTTTCAGGTATACTTTTTGCTTCGGATTCGAATGATATACTGCGGTAACTTGGATGAATAAAAGTCTCGGTGTATTGATAATTATCCTGGATTATATCATGAGAAGGGATTTTCGTATATGCGGAATGTTTAAGTCCCTTAATAATGAAAAATCAGGGTTATTTGGACGATATATTAAGATTGGTTATTGATGTATTGCTTTTATTTCTTTCTGTCTTGCATAATCTGAGGGCTACTGATATAATATCTAGAATCGCTTTCTATGTAAGTTAATCTAAGAACTCTGTCGACAACATCTTTTTTCAATCATATCGTTATTATGTTGCACCTTGCGGAATTTTTTTTTCACATGTATACAGCTTAAATAATATACCTTGCTTTTCTGAGTTTGGTTTATTTCCTTTCGCGAATGTTCTGTTAAAATGTTGATCATAGACATTATATCTCTTACTAAAAAATAAAATACCACACATTATTTTCCGATTAGGGTCAGTTATTATACAGCATCCAAAGACATTTTCTCCAAGTAAAAATCAAATTAATGTAAGGTACATTCCATTTATCATAACTATACAATAAATTCTTCCTAGTAGGTTGATAATATTGATAATACGATTATCAACATAAAGTAGTAATATCATCCACATATCGATTACCCATTAGTTTTATAATGATCCCAACTTTAATATAAAAATATATTTACTAGCCATAAATATATAAAATTTTCTCGATATAGTTAATTAACATATAAAATTGTTTACTTCAGTATATACTTTAGGATTACGTGATGTGAAATATTATATATACCTGGTAGGTGCTCTAAACGTTAGATAATATATAAATATCATACTACCAATCAAATTACAATAGGAATAACATTAATAAATATAATATATTAATAAGCTTAACAATCAAAATTTCACAATTGTAATTGACTTTCTCGCCCTCAAATACAATATTCGCTATCGCAAATGAAAAGATACATTTTTTCAAATAATATTCTCTCAATAGTTAATGATTAGCTCACATTAGTATATAGCACAGTATATTCTGAAAATGAGGATAATAGCGTATATCTAATATTGAGTGACTATTTGATTATCAAGATAACGACTATCTCGAGAATTACCGAAGATTTTGAAGGTATCAATACCTTACTATATTCTCTTCAAAATCTCCTTGTTACTGAGAATATATTTGTTATGAGACAATTTCTGAATGATCCAACGTGAACGTATTCTCTTGATATCCAGTTCCCGTGTTTTTGTTATCTAGATTATCAGTTTGAGCTAAAATAAGTATGTTAAACACACTCTCAAAATATAGAACTTATATATTCTTAGGAGGACAATTCTATTGGCTCAGTTTCTTTTTGCGTGTGTACAAGGATTTTAATTTTTGGCGGGTCGCATGTGATTTTTGAAATATGTTGATATATTATATTTGGATTTCGCGTGTTAGATTCTCTCACAGGATTTACCGTTGCAATTAAATTCTGAATAGTCTAACTAATTGAAATCGTTGCAAGATCGCTTACGACGTACAATTTAAATCTATCTGAATATCAACTAATTGACAGATAGAGACTATAAATATTTTCTAAACTGTTCCATGAAAATAATGGTATGCTTCTGTTAGTGCTTGCATAGCGTAATCACGTTTATCCTATAATTGATATTCAATTTGTACATCTAATTTGTCTTATCTATAAAAGTATATTGCTAACATTTAACTTGATTCACTAGGATTCATATCGATACTTTATTTTCTTTTTTTGTCGAAATCGATATAATTATATTATACTGCTATTTTATGTAGATCTTATACATAAATTTTACGAATTTCTCATAAGAGAAATTACATTCCAGACTCTTTGTGTTAACTAAGATAGGGTTGATGATGTTCGTGGTTCTATACTCATAGAGTATAATGGATCCTATACTCTTCGCTGATCTATAGACCCAATAGTCACTGTCTGGTAAAAACTCGATTTACGATATCTACAATATTATAATAAATTTCAAGAACTATAAAAACCATTAAATGAAAGAGGTTAAAGACTGAATTGTCTTACTAGCAGCATCCAAAATAGTTGAAAACCATAAACAATTAGGTTAAATTAATTTGACAATAAAGGCGGGGAAAAAAAGGATCATTTTTAATGGGAATGTAATTTTGATGAATAAATGTAATAAATAGAAATGAAAATAATTAAATATTATAAAAAAAACTCAAACTTCAGCCCATTATAGAAATAAATTCTCAGCATTAGTTCAATAGTGTTTAAAAGAAGTTTGAAGGATCTTCCAGATCTTGTTTTAATTCCATTTAAGTCTTATCAGGCCAAAGTCATCAATATTTGATATGGCCTGCTAACGGGAATTCCACAGTCATGAAGGGCATCTACGTCCCAAGAAGAGTTCTAAAAATGTTACTATTTTGTATCGCTTTCGTTGATGAAAAGATGTTATATTTGTCAGTTTGGATATCCCTACAGAGCAATCATAAATTCTCAAGAATTTATTAGAAAGTTAATAGTAATTAGAGATTGTAATAAACCTCCTTAGTTTTTATGTTGTTTCTTTGTTTACCAAAGTACCCATAAATTACGTTATTAACTATTAATTAACTTTTAACTATTATTAACTATTACGTTATTGGAGGAATTTTTTGGAAGAAAATGATTTTCATTTCTCTATAAGTTTGCCTGCAATGAACATGCCATAAAAATGATTATTCTCAGTTTTCATGAAGATAAATAGTCGGATGTTTTGATTGTATTAAACCTTTATGCTACTATAGGTATGTGGATAATTTATACTTCAAACAGTTGAAAATCTAGTTCAGCATGATATTTTTAAATGCATCAGTTAACATGTTTAATTCTTTCCCTTTGATGTTTTTTGTTAATCGATTTACTCAATTCAACCAGCAAGATTGATTAGTTTGTCATAAATGGAGTTGTCATACCTTCTATTGTTTTAACTTGGAAATGTCTTGTGGCATATTGGAAATCCTGCCCTTTTTGACGTGATTTTGTATGAGATCTGATAGTCAATATAAATTTAATACATAGGAACCAAACCCACCAGGTTTCATATATACTGTACATTGGTTTCATCCCATTTACTTATTATAAAAAACGGTATGATACAGGACGTCAATTTTTAAGGCTTATAAAAATATTCCTCAGTATTATTCCTATGATAAACATATTCTTAAAACTTTTTCAAGTCCCTAAATTACCCTGATTTTCAATCAAAGGGCTAAACATCGCAAAGAAAATCGTTATTAGATATCAGCGACAAAATTCTTTCTCAAACAGAGAAATTTATTAAATTACCCGTTTGTTCGATTCCGAAGCACAAAAAAGATATATACCTGAAAAAATGGTGAAAATCCTGTATGCATCACTTGCTAAGCGAATCATTTGAAAAAGGGTTACTTGCAAAGACCGGATTCTTGAAGAATTAAAATACTAACAGATGGAGTTATAAAGTGAAACTATGCGAGTGTGCAAAAGAAAAAGTTTATATAGGTGAAACTAATTGTGTGTTAAAAGGAAATGAAATGCCAACACTGTGTATGTTTGAGAATGAAATGATTTTATACGTTCGGCTTTGAGATACGCATAGAAGATCAGGGAAAATTACACACATAAATATGGATAATTGCAGGATAATTTTTTATTACATCCTATAGTTAAAAACAAAAACCCTTGAAAGATTGTTCTAATCTTTTATGATGATAAGGTAATACTAATAATATAAAAATAAATTAAAGGTTCTTTTGATAACTGATTCGTTTGAACACTTTTAAATACCTTGAAGAAAAAAATTACTTTTATTTAAAAAAACAAAACTACTTTTTAAATTATGAATTTGTAGTAAAAAAAATTGCCAATAGTCTATCTGTGTACACCAATTTTAATTTTCTTTATTCACATTTCAAGCATTTATATCTGTCTCTTGATAGAGGGTGTCGAGTTCTGGCTACGAAAGCTTATTTTTGGGAACTTAGTTACTATATATTATATATATATTATGATATATATATATATAATAATATATATATATCTATAAATATAATAATATATTATATTATATAATATATATATATATATATTATATATATATATAATACCAGATATTATATATATTCTATGATATCTAAACAATAATCCTTTTGTTTCCTTCTATCTATCTGATTGCTATTACCGATAATCTCTACCCTCAATTGTTGGGTTTTTCTGCCGTTACTCTTTGTGACACCGTCTACTTGTTCGCTTTGCTTCGTCATACTCCGGGCTACACTCTTTCGTTTGACGTCGTAATTACTTTGCCAATTTCCGACCCAAACTCGAATTACTTTCATTTATTCGGAATTCATAATATTAAACAGGAGATAATTAATTACCTTGATCACACTCTGGAGAGAACAAATCTTTCTATCTATCATTTATGTATCTATCTAAATCCTATCATATCAATCATCTAATCTATCTATCTATCGATCTATTCATAAATCTATCTATCTATACGTATCTCATCTTATCTAGTATCTATCTATCCTATCTATCTAATCTAATCTACATATCTAATCTATATTTCTATATCTATATATTTATATTTATATATTTATATATAATTATATATATTAATATAATATATATAATATAATATAATATAATTATAGTATAATATATATATATATATATATATAATAAATATTATTAAATTATATATATTAATTTATTATATATATTATATATCTATGTGTGATTTCTGATTTCTTATTTTATAATATAAATAAATAATAAATAGAATTTACTGATATAATTTGACTTAATCAGTTATTTAGTTATAATTATTATATTTATTCAATAATAATACGTAGATTAAAAATACTTGGAAGATCTTTACTATAAAATATAAATTCAGATTACTTTATAAATATCTGGATCAGTGGGCTTTAGAACAAAAAGCGTCTTGTTATCATAGAAATAGGAATGTGATCATATCAATAGCTAAACGATTATTCTACCAAGAAATAACATAATAATATGAGGTATCAAGATGTAGATCCTTTACAAAACATAAGAGAGTAACAATTCAACTTAATTAACGAGATATAAATGAGACACTGAGTGCGACGATTACTATCGGTATTCGCATGTTAATTGTGACATATAGGTAAATACACATCAAGTCATTGTTATATCCATTTTTAGACTTTGGACTCATACCGTCTGAGAGCCGGATGACAATATTGAACAGAACAAAATCTGAAGCAGTAGGAACATGCTAATTTCGGGCCAATGTCACTGGGTGAATAATTGTAAGGCGAATTAGGGTGCCCAAGCTATAGATGATTTAGCTATGAAATTTACTAAGTAAATACACTAATAATTGGATACAATAATGCATTTATCTCAATTGATAAATTTCAATAATATTAATTACGAGTCATATTTAAGAAAATTACAAATATCTAATCATAGAAAATAATATTTTATATCATATATTAATTAAGGTTAATGATTAATAATTAATAATAATTTAATTGTATACGTTTTATATTATTTAATTAAAATTCTTTTTAATTGAATAATATATAAATGTAATGCATTTATGAAAGAATAATTATAGGTGAATAATCAATAGAATGATTTAATAATAAACGAAAGTTTGAAATAATAATATAATTAAATATTAGTAAATATTTGAATACATTAATAATTTTTATGTTACTAAGACAAGAATAAATAAGAAATAATTATTTTAATGTATGAAGTAATAAGGGAGTTATTCATTATTACCGGTACATTTATTATTAATAATTCTATAAATATATGTTTTTAAATACACGAGATAATTTTATTTTTTATTAATTTATTAATGTTAACTGATTAACAGGTAACAATATTTGAATATCATACATAATACTTGATTTTGAAAAGAAAACATTCCAGATTATAACTCTTCAGCGCATACATAAGATTTACTTTGTAAAAAGTAACCTTGCGATACTACTACATTAGAAGTAACAGAAATCAATAAGCAATTTATCCACGAAATAAATAATATAGCACGACATCGAAAAATTAACGGAAAGTACAGCAAATAAGAAGAGATCTAGAATATGCGAATCACTTCTTTATTACTACCTCAAATGCTAAAATTCTAAGAGTGGAGACATCAAATTTGAGCACCGATCCCAGAATCACCTGGTGTCTCTATATATCTCCGAATGGTTACTTTGATAATCCAGCCGTATAGGTGATGATCTTATGCAAATTAGTAGCCCTAATCATTATCAACAAATTCTAGTTTTGCTCAAAGTTATTACTACGGTATACTAGCATTACTATTCATTATTGGCATCCTGCAAATCTTATCTATTATTATATATTATTATTATTACTATTATTATTATTATATTATTTAATATGAATGATTATATTTTATCCTAATTGATTTTATATATTATTCGATATACGAGATACAGCCCAATTATTACAATTATCATTTAGATTATTAATATTGAGTCTGTACGAGTATTTTATTTTCATTGCTTGAAAAATACCCACCTCTTACTTAATTATTAATATTATTATTGGATTTATTATTATTATTAAAAGTAATTGTTATAAATTTATTACTTTATTATTATTTTATTATCCTAACATAATTTAAACATTATTATATGAAAATTATATCTTAAATTTATTTTTATATTTATTATTATCTAATATATTAACATTTATTAATTATCATATTATTATTTTATATATTTATTAATATTATATATAATTATTTAATTTAATTATTATATTAATTATTTTATTATATTATGTTATAATATTATATAATAGATTATTATTATTAATTATAGTTTATTATTATTTAGTGAAGATTGTTAAAGTAGTATATATTATATATATATGTATAGTAAATATATATATTAAATAATAGTTAAACATATGCGCGAAGTAAGTTGTATTATTATATATGTAAGTTAGGTTATTCATGTAAGTTATAGAGTAAGTAAGTTAAGATTAGATTACAGTTATAGTTCTCAGATAGTATGCCAGTAAGATGAAGTCAATTTAAAATTACAAGTATAATAATCAGTTATTTCTTGACTTAGGTTCTATCTATTTCCAAAATGGTACTCTCCATAGATCCATATGCATGGCAAAACAATTTAAACGCACAAAAGTCTTGACGCATTCAAGTAGTAGAACTAATTATCTAAAACACAACTTCCGCGAAAGTTCAGTAACTAATGGAAAAATGCTTTTTAAAATCTCTTGTGACGTGGTCATCGTATCGATAATAGTAGGTTAGAAGAATAATTTACTGATCAGTAAGACGTTAATAGAACCGATTTAAAGAGATGCACTTCGGATCCTGATCTCAATAGGGGTGCTAGCGCGTGGGAAAAAGAATTTATGCCTGAACCGGGCTTACCTGTAGGTTATATAACCGCTCATTATTTACTTACCTGTATACGTGCAGATAAGCTATTAAAAGCATTTTACTAAACACACCGTTTATGTTATATTGTTATGATATATAGTGTCTATTATTGATTATAGAAGTAGATTTAGCATAAATCGCATTCAAACATTTGTGATAGATAGAATAGTATATAGAAAGAGGTCAAACATCGACAATTTATATGAATTGCGAAGTATCAATCAATACAAGCCTTCTAATATTACTGCCCGAGTAACATTAATTCTATTCGCATATAGGTAACATGACAATTACATTAACATTTACATACATATATCAATATACATACGTACATACACACTACTACATATATATATATCAACAATACATATATATATAACATACTACATACATACGATACTAATTATACATAACATTTATTACTATATACTAATATACATACTAACTTTACAATACATATAATTACATAATATACATATACATATATCAACTACATTACATACATAAACATCAACATACATAATACAACATGACATACATACATACATACATATATCATTGTGCTTGTGTGTATTCAATTATGTTTAAATGTGTACAGAGGAGTATCGCTCTGTTGATGATGTTAGAAAGATACAGTCGACGTTTCACCCTTCTTACCTGGTGGATAATTTGCTGGTTTTTTCGTAGCATTCCATATAACAAAAATAACTAGTCCTATTAATTTGCTATAATTGGAGAAATGGTGGATTGTGTGATGGAGTGAGAGAGGATTTCAACGAGAATAATTATAGCAAAGTTTATTACCAGGGAATGACCGGCAACAGTTATACAATGCTATGCTCCCACAGAAATGACAGAAGAGGAAGTAAAGAAAGACTTTTATGTTAGTCTGGAAGTGATGGTGAGGGGAATGATGAGAAGAGATATTCTGATTGTTACGGGAGATTTTAGCGCCAAAGGGAAGGTATGGCGTTGGAGAAAGAAATAGGAATGGAAAACGATTAATGGATTTCTGCGAGAAATTTGAGCAGGGATTGGAGGAACGTTGTCTCCACATAAAGAATATCGAACGGTCACATGGGTGTCTCCAGATGGTAAAACTCGGAATCAGATAGACCATTTTGCAGTAAGAGGGGAATGGGGGCATAATTGAGGAATGAGATGCAAAAGAGGAGACATGGCAAGTGATCATCATTTAGTAACAGACTAACAGCAGATGTTAAGATCAAACTAAGTAGAAACAACACTAACTTACAGAGAAAAAGAAAGATATTTGAGTCGAGAAAACTTAAAAGTTTAGAAGTAAGAGAAAGTTTAAAGTGAAATTGGGAAATATATTTGAGATGTTACAAGAGAAAAACAAAGAGAAAAAGGTTGATGGGAGGGTGGACACGCTGAGGATGCGATTGGGTATGTAAGAAAAGAGAAAAAATAATGAATCTCAGAGAAGACTTGGAAAATGATAGAAGAAAGTTAAAACAGGATATAAACAAGTATGTAGACTTGTAGGAGAAAAGGAAAATGATTGAGTCCTGGAAAAAAAACAGCGAAGAAAGGAAAGAGGAAAGATAAACGAAGATGGCAAAGGATTTGGCTAGGAAAGCAGAAAATGCCGTCAGAAGAGGAGATACAAGAGGATTATACAAGATTACAAAATTATTGACTGAAAATAGTTATAGAAGCGGGGGACAACTACAAGAGAAATAACAAAACTCTCTACTTTTTATAAGAGATAACACTCTCCTCACAGCGCAAATGTTTGGGCTGCTAGCTGAGCGGTGGCCTTCGAGATACATGGCACCTCATAAAATCTTTCTTTTTTTTCAGACTGGGGCAAAAGAAAACCACGATTGTCTTTCTTCTAATACCTGTCCAATTCCTTTCAGAGGCAGTTTGCTCTGACTTTCTGATCCACACAACTACAACACTTCATAGGAGAATACAACTCAACCATTCGCTTTGATTTTAATATATTTGATATGCGTCTGTTCTCAAACTTTTCATAAAGTTTAAGACGTCATTATTTCTCTCGGTTATTTAAAACAAGATTTAAAAGTTTATTAGCTGGGTCGGATGCACCTTCCAGGAATTTATTTCACATCACAGCAGCTGGTAGGGATGGGGGGTGATTTCGTCCTTTTATGGAGTACAAATATACTAATCTCGGCATAAGTTCCACACATAACAGATGTCTTTCTGATTTTCAGTTGCTTTTCTCCTTCTTATCAAATCGCTGCCTTTCAATAACCACTACAATTCTTTCCTAGTTTCCGCTAGCCGTGTCAAATTGTTGCCATCTCTTTCCTTGTGTTATCGGGTATGTCCTGCCTCGTAGTGGAAGATAAGTACGTGAGAGATTTATTCCTTCTCGCATCATTGTGGTTGATACATCCATTCGATCTTCTGTTCCAGATTTTTTTGAACCCAGACTTTAACGCTATTCGCGGCGCTCCTTCATGTACGTTACTAGTACCGCTTACTATCGGTAAAGTTTGGAATAAGCAGTATGGGAAAAAATTCTTCTCCAATCATGACAATGAATCACCAACAGATATTGATTTTTAAACTAGAATCTTAGATATTCCTTCCAATTTGATTTCCTTTATTTTCAACCACCCCTAATTTTTAACACAACAAATGGACCACACAATTCTATTTGATGAAGATATCGCCAGATCCGCCAGCCTATGGAATAAAAGTATGGCAAACTGGATGGGTGTCGTCCGTTTTGTAATATGTGTCTAGCGCAGTTTAATTGTTGTGCTCTAGTGCGGAGAATGGCCGTTGAGGCATTTTTTTCATTGTATTATAGCGGTTATTTTTGTTTTTATAATAGATTGCTGTTTGTAGAAATGAGAGAGAAACAATAGAAATACTGTTGGTACTGATCTAGTGCTCTTTTTTATGTCTTTGGTTAATATATGTACCAGTTGAAGAAACAAGTTTTTGCCACATCTTCAAGTTTTGGAAACCACGTATTTCCCTCCTTCAATTTTCAAATTTATACAAACGTCTTTTCAAATCTCCGTATAAGATCTACTTGTGGTCCATTAGCACAGTCAGTGTATTACAGGCACTTTCTGTTGTTAGGCCAATGGTTCAGTTTTTGAATTTTTTTTTTTTGGTTTTTTTTTTTTTTTTTTCTGTTTTTTTTTTTTTTTTTTTTTTTTTAAATTATATTGCCTACTAGTAAAATGATACCAACAATTGAATTTCGGAGTGGTAACGGAACATGATTCAAAAGCTCGATGAATGAAAGGTGATTGTGTGATCATGTTCTTTGTGAGAATAATTTTTTGAGAGAGAGAGAGTGCGGCGCCTGTTCTTTTTGTTAAATAATTGTTTTAAAAAATGAAAATATTCTCAGGAAAAGTACGACACTACAGAAAAACCAATGGTACATTATTTGGAATCAGGCGTTTTAACTTATTTACAAAAAGTGCTAAAGAAAAAAAATTCATAATATTAACTATTCCTGAAAAAAGTACGAACCTTACAGAAAAACCAATTACATATTTGGAAAAAATTTTTCTTTCCAGAAGAGGGTAATAAAGCTTATTTTACAAATATGTTTAAAAAAAAAAAAAAAAGAATAAAGAAAAAAAATTCAAATTAAATATCTCAAAGTACGACAACTTTAACGGAAAAAATAATTACAATATTTGAAATCAGCTCATGAAAGCTTATTTACAAAATGTAAAAAAAATAAAAAAATAAATCTAGGGGAGGCTCGAGCCGACGCGGGACAGAGGGGGGACTTTTCCATACCCCGTAGGGAGGGTCGGTAAACAGGAATCCCGCGGAGGGGAACACCCAGAATACCCAAGCGACGGCGGGTTCCGAGAGACCTCCCGGAGGGGGGAATGTCCTACCCTGGTCGTTCCCCGCGGAGGAAGCCGAAGGACTCGACTCCTGCCAATCTTTGCGGTTTTACCCGTTGGGGTATTCCTTTAGGTTAAAAAAAAAAAAAGTTAAAAGTTTACAGATCGCGTTAAAAAACCGTAACTGGGGGTCCCTATATATTTTAATGCATAGTCCGTTATCACTTGAAATTCATTTGTTTGCGTAACATATAGTAGTAGCAATATATTAAAAAAAAAAAAAAAAAAAAAAAAATCAAAACTGAC
Organism: Trachelipus rathkii; assembly: GCA_015478945.1. NCBI lineage: Eukaryota > Metazoa > Arthropoda > Malacostraca > Isopoda > Trachelipodidae > Trachelipus > Trachelipus rathkii. The sequence continues at coordinate 17,258 of JABUQX010041144.1, read as the reverse complement.
CATTGTGTAAACAGAAAGAAAAGCGTCCCGTATATATAATATAATTATATATAATAATATATATATTATATATATACTATATTATATATTATTATATATAAATTATAATAATATATAGATATATATATATTGATATATATATATCAGGCCGCGGCTTTACGGGGGGAAGCACAGGAGGCCGGGGAACTTTTTCTAAAAAATAAAATTAAAAAGAACTCTGGACCCACACCATTTACAATTAATTTGATTAAAATTATATTAACAAAATTATACAGTTATTACTATTAAAATAATGTTTTAAAAATGGTTATACAAGGACGCTAATTTTAACTATTAAAATCATTTATTTTTCTGACCGAACATGTATTTTTCATATGGAGATCACTTGACTGGAGGCCCCATTTTCGATTTTGTGGTGGCGCCCCTAACTAGAGAGCTTATTATAATGCTTGAAAAACCTGGTTGTCATGCCAACGTAAAGAAACCTTTTCTGTATTTTGTTCTAGTTTTTGAGAGTTTCCACCCAAGCCTCCTCGCGAGCGTCTTAAAAGTAAATCATCCCAAAATTGCAGGCAACTGCTACTCGTAAGTAGACGGCCCCCTTTGCAAATAAAATTGTGTAACAAAATAAAGAAAAACTAGTTTAAAAAATAACAAAAAAAAATTGGTAATAAAAAAACAGTATTATTAATTACATATATAGTATATAATTATAATTATTATATACTATATATTATACATATTTGATATAAAAAGGATGTAAATAATATATGTTTACAATATTAGAATAACTGTTTTTATATTATATATAATATTATATATAGATATATCGAGAGAGAGAGAGAGAAGATGAGAGAGAGAGAAAGAGAGAGGAAGAAATGGAAGAGATAGAGAGAGGAGAGAGAGATGAAGAGAGAGAACGAGTTTATACTAAAATTACTATATGAGACCGGGATTGCCAAGGTGTAAGAAGGGAAGGAAAAAGTCCCAGATTGGGGGACTCATGCGGGGGCAGCGCTCTGCCTAAGTTCACGCACGTAAGACTTTTTAAGCTTGCATTAGAGGGCTGCTTATATTTTTTGGAATTCAGCCCTGTCAATCCATCTGGGGTTTAACGTCTAAACATGCCAAGGTAGATAGCCCATCGTCCTCCCGCATGATGATGAAACTGTGGTTGCTGAATAACATTTTAAGAATTGCCGATACGTGGGTTGGGTGTGATATTGCTGCAATTATTGAAAACTATCGATGAATTGATAACGGCGTTTTGCAATGGGCTTTTTGAATCCACGCCACAGTGTGGCGGAATTTTAATTTAAAAAGGAGAGTAGTATTTGACTCTTTAAACCAAGGTGTAATTGCGGACGGACAGGTATGATAGAACTATAAGATGGTTAAAGAGAAACTTCCTCCGGTTTTATACATTATTGCTAGGGTTGGGGTAAACTCGTGGGTTACGAAGAAAATTATTAAAAAATGGTTAGAACTGACCTTATTAATCCGAAGATTATGATTATAAGTTTTTATTTACGATTAAGGAACTAAGATTAATTTTACTTAAGGAGAACTTGTCTCATAATATAACTGAACGGAAAATATCTTATATTATTTAATATTCCTCCGGTTTTTGCAACAGCACGACAATAAGAGCGAAAAATAACTTTCACTGTTAAAATATTATTATATTTATAGTATTATATTAGATTATATATATATATATATATATATATAGATATATAAGAATCATAGTATATATATATATATATATGATATATATTAATTTATATATATACATATATTATTGAAGTGCCTCCCCATGTTTTCGGTTTACGAGCCACCACTGATATATTATATATATATATATATATATATATATATATAATATACTATATATTAATATATAATATTAATATATATATATAATATAATATACTAGTAATATATATATATATATAATTATATATATATATCCATATATATATATATAATCTAGCTTCTTCACTCATCCCCTCTTATGCCTGTACCCATAGGAAGAAATCGGTATAAGATATAATCACTTAAATTAAAATGGGCGGTTCTGATGTAGAACATCTGGATATCGGCCTCTAACATGTCGAAATCGGATATTTTTATTACACACACACACGAATATATATATAATATGTATATATATATAATATATATATATAAGTATATATATAGTAATTATATATATATATTATTATATATAATATATATAGTATATATATATATAATAGAACTATACTATATATATATATATATTATATTATATATACTATATATATATTATATATTATAATATATATATATATAAAATATATATATAATATATATAGTATATATATATATATATATTATATATATTCCGAGACTTCCAGATCCAGCATAATTAAAATAAGCATCAATAATAATAATAATAATAATAATAATAAATAATAATAATAATAATAATAATAATAATAATTAATAATGAATAATAATTTAATAATAATTAATAATTAATAATGAAATTAATATATTCAAAAGGATTCAAAATTATGAAACGTAATTAGGCAAACCATTTTTATTTTTTGCCTAGGAATATTACCTATTTTTAATATATATATATATATATATATATAATATATATATTTATTAATATATATATTATAATATATATAATATATAATATATACTTATATATAATATATATATATTATACTATATATATATATATATACGTAATTATAATATATATATATATATTATAATATATTATATATACTATAATATATATATATATATAGTAATATAATATAATAGTAATATATATACTATATATAATATATATATATATAATATATATATACTATATATATTTATTTATTTATTTAAGATTACTCCGTTGCGGTTATGTAGAACTTCTCAACCTTATAATGATAAGAATCTACTTATTAAACTTGCAGATGTGCAGTGGTTTAAACCAACTCGCTTAGGCAACGTAAATGTTCCAATTAAATTGCCTCCCTCATATCACAATTTTGTGTGACTATCAATGACATAACCTTTTTGGTAGGCACTATACAATATGTCTAGAATTTACTGGTAACTTTAATACCACAAGCTTTCTTTTAAGGTCTTCGTAGCAGAACAATGGGAAAAAAAGTCGCCTTAACTTTGGCCTCGAGGTTGAGATCTCTAAACATGCTCCTTTATCTTATCGGTCTCGTTTCTCGGTAGTAGTTTTGTCGTTTCTTAATTAAAAAAATTGTGAATTAGTGAACCGGAGAGTGTCACGGATTATCATGCAGGTGGGTTCACTTGTCATGAGCACGTGATAGCCTGAAGGGCAGTATTTTGTCTGCCTGGAGGGACGGCATATGCCCTTCGTTGGTGAGGTCCGATCTCAAAAACAAAACAAAACAAAATTAGTGAATTCCCTTTGTAGTATGCTGAAGCATTCAATCTTTTGTAGCTTCATTATTTCCGAGATTTAGAAGTAAACCGGTGTATGATGGTATAGTGATTGAATCAGGAGATGGAAGACGCCATCTCAGTTAGTGATGGGAAACTATCGATAGTACTATCGCACAATCGATTATTCTTACTATCGATAATTATGTAATTGTCTAAAGTTTTGCTCAGCGTTTCCTTCTTGGCACAAATATCAATATCTAATTTGCTGCAATGAAGGCATGATTCGTTATTACTTTAATAAAAACAAAACAAAAAACGAAAATACTATTATTGGGGATAAAAAATATGTCCGGCGGACTCTCCGACCTCACATGAAAGTATTTAATTTGAAATATTTTTTAAAAATCTCATTCATGTTTTGAAACGATGCAAAATGTTCTCTAAAATCTAAAATTATATTTTTCATTTTAAAAAATTCAATTTTACTTAAATATCGAGACAGAACATTTTTTTGTGGAAGTGAAAAGTTATTTAAAAGATCAAATTCGTCAGCTTCAACAGCCCGCGCACTACTTTTAAATTTAACAATCACAATATATATATATATATATATATAATATATATATATATATTTATATATATATATATATATATATATATTATATAATATATATATATATATTATATATATATATATATATATATATATATATTAAATCTGCGTCTACCTAACAAAACTTTTTATCCTAACCTAGACTTAATAGCCCACAAGTAGCTCCTAACCTAATGGATTATGTTAACCCCCAAGTACGCCCTAACTTAATGGGAATTATGGAGTCCCCAAGTTCATACCCAGTAACCTTAATGAAATTAATGTGGAAGCCCCCAGTAGGTCCTAACCTAATGTACATTTTAATGGTATATATATATATATATATTAATATATATATATATATATATATATAATATATTATAAATAATATTATATATATATAATATATATTATATATAATATATATATATTATAAATATATATAATATAATAATATATATATATATATAATATATATATATACTACTCTTTGCGAAATAGCTTCCTCATAAAAAGCTTGAAAAACGGTCTTTTGGCTCTAAATAAAGTTACTACTACAGTAGAATTTAAATCGTCAGCAAATATTCGTTATGGAACACTCATGAAAATAGATCATATAAAATTGCATAGTGTCGTGAAGGAACCACTTCAATGAAATAGATTATATATAAATTCATATTTTATAATCTAGATAAATAATCTTTTAAATTTAAGTTTGCACATCACTAGCGAACTCAACCTTACTTCAATGATGGTTAAAAACCAAAATGGCCACTTTCTTTGTTTATAAAAATGAATAACTTCAATGGCTATTCGGTATATTAGAGATCATGATACCGATATAAATTATATTCGATATTTCGGTTTTGACTGAAAAAATTTTGAGCGGCTTCAGACGAAAGTATAGAATAAAGCATATATATATATATTAATATATTATATATATTATATATATATATAATATATATATATAATATATATAATATATATATATATTATACTATATAATATATATATATAATATAATATATATATATATAATATATATCAATAGTTAAAACACGTACTCGCAAGTTTCAATGCTTTAATAAGACAAAAATACTAAATTATATTAAAATATTGAAATGATTATACATAACATAAAAATTTATTATTAATTCCGCGGTGCTCATTAATTCGTACTGATATCTATATTCCTAATACACGTCCCCATGATTTTCAAATCATCATACTATTTTCCTCAAATCCTTTATATGCATCGGGATTTCCGCTACATCTATATTAAATTTAGAATTTATTCTTGTTACCTTTCCTTTCATCCATCTCGTTGTACACTTATTTTGCAAAGGTCTTACCCACACCTCCTCTCCAATTTTGAACCTTGAATCGCTTCTACCAGAATCCACAGACTTCATTTTTTCAAGTGGATGCCCCCATCTATATTTGAAAATAGACCTATGAGGGACGCTCTTATCTTCTAATCCATTCTTTGGCGACATATTGTACCAAAACGTTGCCTCCTCCGGGGTAATTCCCCCTCCTTTCTGCCATTCTCTTGATTGTCCTATGATTTCTCTCTACTATTGCATTGCTACTTGCTCTGTTTGCTGCTCTAAAGACCCGTTCAATATTCCATTTTTTACACAACCTCTCTACATCAGTTGATCTGAACGCCGTACCGTTATCCATCATAAGTTGTTTCATTGGCCCCCTTTCCACAAGCACTTCCTCCAACTTCCTAATGATTTCTCTTGCCGTCTCATTATTCAAAACTTTCCAAATTGCTAATCTGCTCGGTCCGCAATCAACAATTGACAGGTAGTGCTTCCCTTTGTAATGCGTGACATCGATCGCCACCCTCCACCAATTCCTGCTTACTCCTAATTCCCCTTTCCCGAACCTTACTGGCGCAGGATCTATTGATTGGCACGCTTTGCAATCCTTCACGCATTTCTCCACCACTTTCCTCGTGGCTTCCGGTATAACCATCTTCGTCGTGACGTCGATCGCCACCCTCCACCAATTCCTGCTTACTCCTAATTCCCCTTTCCCGAACCTTACTGGCGCAGGATCTATTGATTGGCACGCTTTGCAATCCTTCACGCATTTCTCCACCACTTTCCTCGTGGCTTCCGGTATAACCATCTTCGTCAGATACAAGGTTCTATTCAACCAAAAATGATGTTTTTCGTGCAAATCCTTAACTTCCTTTTCGATACTCGCGACGGCAGCAATTTCCTCTTCCCTCTGCTCTCCTTCTTCGAAAATTCCCATCCAAGATTTCCTGACTCTGGTTAAACTATCAGCTTTATTCATCTCTGATCTTACAAACTTTACACTCACTGATAACCCGAACTCTATTATCAGCTGACTTAGAACCCCCAATCTTCTCTTGATTAGCATTTCTGCTGAGCCTCTTGTTTTCACTCTTCTTTCCATTGTAATTGCTGAACCTAACCAATTGACTACCGTCATCGAATCTGTTTTAATTTCCAGTTCTTTCAGACCCCACTTTAATGCCAAATTCACTCCTCGAATAACCGCTTCTAATTCTGCAACGTTAATATGACCCACGTCGTTCTTCTTTCTGATCCACGATCCGTCTTCAACAATCTTTCCCCCAATTTCCAACGCCGCCCCTATGGCCAGATTGCTTGCATCACACCATACTACTGCCTTATCTTCATCCGAAACCCTCCAAAAACCTTTTACTGGGTCTCTTTCCTTCACTTCCTCTAACATTTCCTTTAATACTCGAATGACCTTATCATCGACCAAATCATTCCAACTCTTTCCTTCCACATGTCTTTTCAAATAGCTTGTGGCTACCCTTAGCCAACCTACAACCGGGTAGTGTCCCACCAATTTACCACAAATTGAAAATACTTCTCTTCTTGAAAGATTCCCTTCCTTTAGGTCTGGTAATTCACCACCTCTTCTAAACTCTAATTTCCCTTCTTTATTTTTTATTATTTTCAATCCTAACACTCTGTTATCCACAAGACCTTCTACTGGTTTCGTCACCAATCCATAGCTTGCTAAATATAAGACTACATCTTCCGCTCGCTCCTACGATGTCTTCATTCACAATTATGTCATCGATGTAATGGCTGGTCGCTTCTCTTATTCTTTCATCCTGTGCCAAAACCTCTCTCAAAATTCTCATCATTATCCTTGGAGCGCAATTTATTCCGAAACCCAATCTAGTTAAGTAATACATCTCTCCTTTAAACTTCACCACCTGATATT
>JABUQX010041144.1:0-5000 GCA_015478945.1 Trachelipus rathkii | reverse complement strand
GGAGAGAGAGAAGAGTGCGAGAGTAGTTTGAGAGGGAGAGAGACAGAGAGATATGAGACAAATGAGAGAAGAGAGAGAGAGAGAGAGAGAGACGAGAGAGAGAGAGAGAGAGAGAGAGAGAGAATTTTATCGTTATAAATCTTAATTAACTATATAAAATTGTTTAAAAAAATTTAAAAAATCTTAATTGATTAAATAAAATTGTTTAAAAAAACTTAAAATAAAAAAAAAGTAAAGAAATAAAAATTTATTGAGATTCATCAAATAAATATTGAATAAGTTATTTTCTCTTTTTATAGGGTGAGAATTTTACTTTCATATTAATAAAACTTCTCCAAAGAACGTATGAAAAACGACACATGACCCAAATTTTGTTAAGTATACACAGTAAATCTGTCTGCTTAACAAATCTTATCATAACCTTAACGAGTTTTCGGACCCAAACCGAAACCGTTACATAGGAAAAAAATTAATCGAAAAAATCTAATTTTCGGCATAAACTACCGCGTAATTCAACAATTTTATCATAAAGAGAATAATGAATTGGACTTACAGTTTCTGAGACTCTGCTGCAATTATAGTAATATATATCCTAAATTCCTCTATTTTAAGTTGTATAGAAAATCTTTTTATAAAACAATTTTATAAAAGACTCCCTTGATGTACTCCATCAAAATGAAATTAGCTTTAAAAGAGTATAAGTAAGTTAACCTCTTCTATTGACTGTACTGTTAACAAATATATAAATCAAGCCAAACTCGAGCACTCCCGTATAGCTTAAAACAAGATATTAACAAGATTAAAATCTGAATTTCCAAATGCTTCCTGATGAGACGTAATTATTATATGACTCTCCTCTATTAAACGTGATTTGTTGAAAAAGTACTTTTTGCTCCGTTAGGGCTGTTTTGGAATTCCATATTTTAACAATGATTCCCCATCTTTCAAAATTTTCTCAGTTTTGAAGTAAAATTAAAACATGCTTTAGATCCCATACTTCATATCTTACCAAAAGACAGTCGTTCTCAGATTTTTTTTTTACTAGATGAGTTTTAAAAATAATGTGCATATATACAATATCTTTTGGCAAGCATTAGAAAGCTACATCATTCTTTATCTAACAAAACAAGATTTGTCAATTTTATACAAGGCCCTGTACTCGAACAGAATAGTTTTGTTGATCTATCGACCTAACAAGGCAGGATTTTTGTTGACAAAATTATCAAATTCTTTCTGATACAACTAAATTTACTAAATGTTTTACTCCAATTCCATCTTTAGTCCAAAAACTTGAAGATAAACTTTTAGAAAATTGAAATCCATTAGGAATTTTTTTTTAACATAGACGACTGATTTTTCAGACTTATTGAACACTGGCTCGTTACTTGATGGCCTTTACGGATTACCAAAAATTCATAAGCCTACTTTGTCCTCTTCATCCGATACTTTTAGCTTACAATACATACAATTATCAGTTAACTAAATTTGTAAACTAATTGGTCTCCACTTTTGTACACAATCAATTTTCTGTTAAAAATGCCGAAACATTTGCCACTCAAATTCAGCCATCTAATTCATTTATGATGTTATTTAATGTTTCTTCCCTTTTTACTAATAATGTACCTTTAACAGAAACAATTAATATTATTGAAGATACAATTTATGATTAACCAAATTTTGCCTTTATTTTCAGCTGATAAAAAAACTATCAACTTTGGCCTCTTCCGATTCGTACTTTCTATTTGACGGTAATATATGCCAGCAAACTGATGGAGTAGCAACGGAGTCTCCCTTGAGACTCACATTTGTAAACATATTTATGAACAGCCTAGAAAAAATGCTTGCTCTTGGCCCCGTACCTCTTTTCCCACGTAAGTGGGCGATACAGTTTTTCTATTTCGAATCAAAAACGAATCACATTTGTTTATAACTTCATCAATAGTGTTCACCCCATTGCTATCACAATTGAAGAAGAATCCTACAACATTCTTCCTTTTCTAGACGTCATTGTCGGCAGACATGGTAACTCATATACTATACTCATTTTTATACCTTTGGTCTTCTAAAATACAAAATAAAGTATTTTCACCTTAATACATAGAATAATATATATTATATATATTAATATATATATAGTATATTATATATATTATATAATATTATATTATATATTATAATAGTAATATATATATATATATAATTATACTATATTATATATAATATTTTATATATATTTATTTTTATATATATATTATATATATATATATATTATTTTATTTTATTGTTTTTTAAAAAATTTGAGTCAGTATCTATACTCCTCTCTCCACGGCTCACTATAATCTATCTCTATACTGGGCTGAAAATTCAAGCAGCTTATAGGGAGGGCCCTGCATATTATATGGTTTCTATATATATCATATATATATATGAGTTATGACTAAAAAAAATATTCAGTCAGTTCAAAATTAAAATAAAAATATAAATAAAATTATACCTTTTGTATTATAAATAGTCCTAAGATTACATAACAAAATCAAAAGCTTATAAAGAAACATTTCTTGAAGATACAAGAAAATAGTGTTACTAGCTAAATGTATAATCTATATAATAATTGGGATAATCTTCAGAATAGTAATTATGCGACCGTTTAAAGTAGGAAAATGGAACGGACGGCTGAAATAGTAGGTCCAGCTGGGACAATCAATGAATAAATGGCGGAACAGATTGAGGTGTTGTAGGCAAAACGGTCAAGAAAATTTTGCATAAAGGGAGGGAGTTTCCGTGACATATAGTGGACTTGAGATGAGGATATTTGGATGTGGCGATTACGGAGGCATGCAAGTATACCTCGTGTGAGTAAGCGTTCTCCGTCGCGTGGGAAGAGAAGACCACTTACCGATGAATCGGCTTTAATTTTCTAAGTTTCGCTCCCCGTACTGATTCATTGTTCCAAGCACTTCTTAACCAATAAGATAGTAAAAACCTTGTCGTCAAGAGCAGAGATAGTAATCGGTTGATGGATGTAAGCCTTGCGAATGGCTAATCCGCGGTAAGGATACCTATAGAACAGCTCCCGAAAAGAGTAAGAGTGGCCATTTTGGCCTCTCTGTCAGCGATTTCATTGCCCATGTTAAACCCCTTACATGAGAGAGGGTCAACGAGTAAAATAATTTGTTTCTTCCTGAGGAATTGGAAGCAGCCGAAGATAATTGTTGTACAGCGGTATATCCATTGTGATTTTTAGAATAAAGGTCTTTTAAGCACTTGCTAAGCGCGCTGAGCGAATCTGAATAAATGACATAATAGTGATCTTGGGTAAGGATTAGAATTCGAGAGAGGGCAATCATTATAGCCATATTCTGCCGTAAAAATTGAATCACATGAGGGGGGGAGGGTATGGGAGAGTGGAGAGGTTGCGTGGTCAGAGAAAGACAGCAGATGCGGCCTACACTAATTCCCTGTTTTAGAGCCGGTCAGTAAACACTGGAGTAAACTTCTCATGGAACTGTGGAATGAGACCGGAATGATGCTTTTAACAGGGCAGGCCGGCATGGTTATAGATTTGGAAGAGAGGTATATCAGAGCCAAGCATAAATGGTGGGAGCGGTTATAGCCAAGGTGTTGTTGCCCTCGTCGTAAGAGAAAGGCAGCACCTTTGCAAAGCGATGTTAAGGAAATTTAGTGAATTTTATGCACACGTATTTGGCAAATGGCCGGTAATTGGGATCTATAAGGTATCTTCTGCCAGTAATCTGTGATCAGAGGCAGACGGTAATATAACGAAATTGCATTGTACACATAATTATTCTCTTCGAAGAGAGAGTGGCATCACCTTGGCTTCAACTTCAAGGCTTACCCGGGGGGACGATGGGAAGGCTCCAGTGGAGATTCGTGGATCGCCTCATTTTGGATGGGATCTCATTAGGTGTTAGTAGTGTTGGGGAGGCCTGACCATACACTGCACAGCCATAGTCCAGTTTCGATCGGTTATACTCTATATGAGAGGCGTAAAAGTGAACTTGTCGAATGAGCGTGCACCCAAGATTTTGATGGCGAGATGACGTAATCAAGTCAATAGCGCGACAATTTTGACAAGTTGTTTCTAAGTAATTTATATGTGTATCTATTTATTGTTAAGTGGTCATCTAGAATGAGTTCCTAAGAAATGACCTGTGAAGTTAACAAGGATTAGGTCGAAACCATATTAAGTAGGATTAAGGTTCGCTGAAGAATAGGTGGCCAAGTTCTTTCGATTACCCTATTTTTCCTAAAAGCCTGTGCTGAGTATTGGTGGGAGAAAAATTTTCTAATAAGCTAGTTGAAGTTGCCGTTCGAGAAAATTCAGCCGCTATGTAAAATGCAAGGTCATCGACATAGAAAGAAAAATTGACAGTCGCTGAGATAGATAGTAAACAATTATCATTAAATACCGAGTATCGAAATAGGAGTACACATATACAACCACTGACACCTGATGTGTAACGCCATCATCCAGAGTAAAGTGGGTTCGTGGACAGAATAGAAGAGGCCCAGAACCTGGATTAGATTCTGTGACAGAAGTGCATATGTGTGATGAAAAGCAGGAGAGTTTTAATGTCCGCGGGGAGAAACCAAGCGAATGGAGGTTTTAGGAGAATCCAGTATCTCCACTTTTGTGTCTATATCTCATAAAAAATAATACATATATCTCATATATACCTATTCCCAATAAACTCTCCGGATGTCATATGGTCTAGTTACCAAGGGTAGTCGCAGTAGTTTCGAACGTAATTTTTATGCTGGAAACCTAATTGGAAAGTTTTGAGAAGTCCTTGACCGTACTCTCCAGAATCAGGAGTAAGCTCGGCCAGAATTATTCATTTCTCCATTAATTTAAGGAGTGACATGAGTCAGCGAAATGGTCTTGGTTGTCTGCCAACTTCGGATCTTTTCCTAGGTTTTCAGGAATAGAATTACAACTGTAGTCCAAATAGCATGTACTATAAAGAATGATTCGATCT